>JAECUM010006924.1:0-123231 GCA_016617855.1 Megalonaias nervosa
GACAAGAATCCCACAATGAAAGGTTTAAGGAATTTGACAAGAATCTCACCATGTAAGGTCTAAGAGATTTGACAAGAATCCCACAAAGTAAGGTTCAAGGGATCTGACAAGAATCCAACAAAGTAAAGTCTTAGGGATTTGACAATAGCTTTGCATTCAATTATCAAGTGACACACAGTGTTTATCACTCGGGTCATGGACATGGCATGTTACTGCAATAAACAGAACACATCATTTATTAAAGCATTTATAAGTAGCAGATCTGTGTGTCTGATTTATGATTTGTAATGCTCTACCTGCTTTTACTTTTCAAAGGTATGATAGCACATTTAAAGAATGCTTGAAGAATGTATAAAAAAAACACTATTGTATGATGCACTGTTTGCTAGCATATGCTTTTTTACAACAAATCTGTTTTATTTAAAATAAGTTATTAATATCATTTGAGTTTTCTCTTCCAGCTTTATTATTTTCATCTGGTCAGAGATTGTTACACTTGCCCCAGATCACCTGTATTTTTAAGACTGTGTGGCTTTATTAATACATTGCAATGCCAAAGTAAAGACACCAGCATATATTATAAAAGTATGTAATTACTTTTCACAGGATAAATGCCAGTAACATGCATTTGAAAGAACTCCAACTGTCTCAATTTCCACCAACTTTCATTCTAATTGATCCATTTTGATCAAACTTCAATTGTAGAGAACTACACATGGATGCCATGAAAAGGAAGACTGCTAATTGGCCAAAAGAACTGGAACATTTCAAAGTCATTAATGCAACTAGATTTTGACCAGTCTGTGTGTGTGATTTAGATTTTTAACGTAGCTTTAACAATTTTACAGTAATATCGCTACGATGTCTGCAGTGTGACAGTTTATGGTGATATCTAGCACTGGGGCATCATGCCGCAGATATGTGGCATGATGTCCCACCCAGTCACATTGTCCTGAAACCAGGCCGACCAGTCCTAACACTAACCTCTTAATGCTGAACACCAAGCGAGGCAGCTGTTAGTTCCATTTTTAAAGTCTTTGGTATGACTTGGCTGGGGTTCGAACCCGCGACCTCCCACATCTGAGGCAGACGCTCTAAACACTAGGCCACCGGAGCAGTTCTTTTGACCAGTCAGCTGCTATCATGACATTATCTGCTTTTTAATACAACAGCAAGCAATATGTGAAAGATGGTGGGATTTGGCTGAGACACTTACTCATTTCGTATCTAGACTGACAACATTTTTCTAGCAAAAAGTAATTACATGTACATGCTTATAGAAATATCTGCCTGCATCTTCCCTTTGATGTGATAATGTATCAATACAGCTTGTGTCTTAAAAATACTACTGACCTGCACCAACTATAATATTGCCAGTCCAGATGAAAAAGCACACACATTTTGGCATTCTTAGTTACCTAACTCTTAAGAGGTCTGACTTGCAAAGATAAGTGACAGCTCAGGGGTCGGCAACCTATGGCATGCATGCTACAAGGTAGCACGTCAAGAGGTTTTGTGTGGCACATGAAGGGCAGCCAAAAATCTTGATTTTAACAGTGTTACTCTCTTACTGGTGGCACGTGCTAGTTCATTTTGTAATTTAAAAAAATGTGGCACGCTATGTAAATTAGGTTGCCAACCCATGTAATAGTTTACTGAAAAGGAATCTTTGTCCACAATAAAGATAACTGATAGCTTATTGTAAGGGAATCTTTCTTTACATTAAAATGACAACTAAATTACTGAAAAGTGTCACTGTAAATGCAAACATCATTAAGAAATTGAGGGCGAAGTGTAAAATGACCACATAATATGTTCATAATATTTGCTCATTTTAGTATCAGGCTCATGTACCTGTGTACAAAAACAAAATCATTTTCTTTGCAATATGTTCTAATGTGACAACAGGTAGGCAGATTAGGCACAAGTTACTTATAACTGAAGCACACCAAATGGTAAGCAATATTGAACATTGGTGCTTGTTAAGGGTAAAAAATGCATTCAGCTTTATTTTATCCTAATCCTGGTCAACAATGATGTTTGACATAAAACAAACATCTCCATGACTAAAGACTATGGAAATCCATGATGTCATTTCATTAGTAAAACTATTTTTAGAAAATTGTAAGAAAACAGAAGAAATTGTTTATTGTTTTAAAACTATGATTGACACTGAAACTTAATGAGTGGAAAGGAAGATTCCATGTTGCCACAGGAGGGTCCATGGTCACAGAATTCATGGAGTCTTCAAGACCACAAGGAATGACTGAAGCGACAGATTCACAATAGGTGCTATGTAGGCTGTGGTACACTCATCCAGACCATACCTTCCTTCTTTACATCATCATTTCAGGCAAGCCTGAACACCTATTCAGACTTGGCATCCTCATTTCAACTTCTGTATGATCTAGCCCTAGATTGCATGCATCAGGAATGATTCAGTAACAGATGTATACCAGTCATTAGCTTAGCACAGTGTTATTTATTACCTTTTGATCCCAAATCTTTTCCTATCAGATGACTTTTATGATAAAAGAAAAACAGAACAAGCTGTTCACAGTCCTTCCTCATCTTTCCTTTGCTTACCTGAGAGCAGTGTTTGGAATCCCATCATCAAGTTTTCGTAATGACACCTTCTTAAGGGCAACCACTTCACCACTCTATAAGTAACAGTAACAATAAATTGAATCTGATCGTCAAGGGAATCCACTTCACCACTCTATAAGTAGTAACAGTAATAATAAACAAATAATATGTGTTACAAATAAGTTAACCAAAAGACTGCATGGATATATTCAAACTGATGACTAAACTTGACCACAGCTTTCAAATAATGAGCTATACTCTGAATTCAAGTGAAGTGAGCTGATTTTCATCATCCTCATCATCATGATCATCATTATCTTGTGGAAAATTGTTAAATAAGATAATAGGTCAATGAGTCTCATTTTCTAAAACCAATATTATAACTGTGAAATGGAATGAAATTCTTGAGCTATCAATAACCTAGTTTAAATGGACACCACTTTTCTTTTTCAAATTTTCACCCTTAAATGAACTATCACCAACACAGTGGTTATGCCTATGTGTGTTTCATTACATATCTATAATTACACAGACCTACAAGACCGATCTGGTGGCCTAGTGGTTACAGCATCTGCCTCAGATGTAGGAGGTCACTGGTTCAAATCGTGGCCAAGTCATACCAAAGACTTAGAAAATGTTACTAACAGCTGCCTTGCTAGGCACTCAGCATTAAGAGGTTAGTGTTAGGACAGGTCAGCCTGGTATCAGGATCATGTGATTGGGTGGGACATGATGCTACATGTCTGTGGCATGATGCCCCAGTGCTAGAAATCACTATAAACTGCCACACTGCAGATATCATAGCAATATGACTGAAAATTTTTTAAAAATCCAAAACACACACACACACACACACACACACACACACACACACACACACACACACACACACACACACACACACACACACACACACACTGTGTTAACTCAGTATTTTGAGCGGGTAAAATTTTGCTTTTTCTTGCTTTCATATGATCTCACAAGGACAAATGCCCATGCACTTTTTTCATCCGTGTTAAGATTATGATTTTGATTTTAAATCAGGTTCATTTATCTTATTTCATAATAGAAAAAAATTATGTACCATTATTTCTTTCTGAGTTTGAATTCTTTAAAGAAACTCAAAATTTAGAATTTATGGGAAAAACAGTAAACTTAAAATCTTATGGCTTGTAGTGTTCAAGATATTACCTCAATATGTTTGGCTTTTTTAACAATTCCATGTGCCCCTTCTCCAATGGTCTCAAGGATTACGTACTGATCCATTGATCAGCTTAATGTTCTCCTGGAAGGATAAATTATGTGTGTGTGAGCATTCATATATGTATGTATGTATGTATGTATGTATGTATGTATGTATGTGTATATATATATATATATATATATATATATATATATATATATATATATATATATATATATATATATATATAAATGCAATAAACTGACAACGAACAGTGCAAAACTAGGATCTAACTAGCCTGAGCGCTTTCGACTCTTATTGAGTCTTTTTCAAAGGCAAATACAAAACATAGACAAGACAAACAAATAAAACACAAAAACCATTGCGTTTGCAAAACTTTACATGGCTGTTTCTTCAGGAATTAAACCTTTAAATTTATTATGTTTCAACTAGTTTATTTCAACTTCTTGCGGATGCTTGAAAATATTTTTATTGACCTAGAAATCGACTAGCGATAACGACATCTGTTGTTTTATGTTCATTTTAAGTAGACGCAATTTATATCCCAGATATTTCATTGTCATAGTAGTAATTATAGGCTATTAAGCAAATTTAGAGAATTATTTAAAAGAAAATGTGTCGGCTGCAAAAAATAAATAATTTCATTTGTGCATGGCTGTACAAGAAGAAAAACATTGGAACGTATACACTAACATGACATAAAATACAGAACTGAAAGGGTGTTAGATCACACCAAAGGTAGATCATGCCATACGAGGTTGATAATCTAAAGAATACAAATCATATGGCGAATAACAGTCCTTTCAAATGCACTGGATCCAGCAAGGGATCACGTTGGTCAGGGATTGATTAAGATAAATGCAATAAACTGACAACGTTCAGTGCAAAACTAGTATCTAACTAGCCTGAGTGCTTTCGACTCTTAATGAGTCTTTTTCAAAGGCAAATACAAAACATAGACAAGACAAACAAATAAAACACAAAAACCGTTGCTTTTGCAAAACTTTACATGGCTGTTTCTACAGGAATTAAATCTTTAAATTTATTATGTTTCAACTAGTTTATTCCAACTTCTTGCAGATGCTTGAAAATATTTTTATTGACCTAGAAAGAAATATATATAAAAAGAGAGAGAGAGAGTGACAGAGACAGAGACACAGAGAGAGGGAGAATTAATTAGGAATCTGAAGTGACTGTACTTAGATGACAATTATTTACTAGGTTGACTTAGTTAATTAATTAGCTGACTTGCAAGTGTGTATGTTATGCATGAATGCCTATACCACTGACTTTGTATCATTTTTTGGTGATGTGTGCATGGTTGAGATGGTATAAGGGTTGATGCATACAGTCATTGCAATAGTTGCCATTTACCCATGGACCCAGGTTTGAATCTCCATAGAACATGAATTAAAAATTATCTAACATGTAACACATCATGCTATATATATATATATATATATATATATATATATATATATATATATATACTGTCCAAAAGCTTAAGGCTTCTTTTTGCAGGTACACTGGGTCCAGAAAAACAAAATATAATTAACACTTTTTTTAAGGTGGTGATGGGCACAATGCAGAAATTTATTAGGTTAAGTTTCAAGCCTGTATATTTCCCTCAATCAATTGTTTGACAAATTTTGGTAGGGGACATAATTTTGCAGCTTTATTTCATTAGGAAAAATGTCAAGAAAGTCCACTATGACCAGTTTCATAAAACTAGTTGTTCATAGTTGCAAGAATATGAAGGCATTATATACTTTCTGCACAAATTTAGATTTTCATAATAATTTCATGTATTTTATTTACTAAGATGCTTTTGCAATTCCCTGACCTTTAACTACAGTAACTACCGACATCACAAGCACCCTTTAAACATCATTAGTTCTTTGAACTTCCAGTTTAAATTATTTGAATAATTTTGTCATATTATATATTGTGCCAAAATTTGGTACATGGCTGAAATTTAGTACATGTACCTGTATAAAAATGAAAACTGGTGATTTGTTATAATAACAGTTTATGTTGATTACAAAGACTGCGCAGTGCTGCTACAATGTTTGTAAGTAACTGTATTCAAAGCCTTAAAGAATTCTTATGAAAATGTACATTTTGTTATACAGACAAGATTATTAAACAGTAAGAATAATATGCATATAAATTTATCTATTACTACATAGCATGCTGGAAAAACATATTATATAACAGTTGTGTATAAAACTTATTCAATGTAGTTAATAATTTTGTAATTAAGTTTTTTAGAGCTAGAATCTAAGATATTTCTTAAATCAAACTCTAATTTTATTTAACACTTAAATATTTTAACATGTGCATTTTCTATATATATATTGCTCAGGAAGTCATAAAGAAAGATTTCTTATCTTATTAGTGAGCAAAAATGCAAATATATGTCAACTTTTCAAAAAAAGGTGATTCTGCAATGGCCAGTAATTAATGTCCAGTTTCACTCACCAGTATTTGTGTAAAGTGCTTGAGCATATTGTCTGTTCTACCATCATGAAGCACTTAGATAACTTTTCTCTCATATCACACATTTTCTATCATATCACACATTTTCTATCATATCACACATTTTCCAGAAATTAAATAGTTGCAAAACACAGCTACTGTGCTACTGATAATTGGGCTAAACACTGAAATAAAGGTGAGCACCTAGATATTTTTGTACTAAGCTTTGAGAATTGTTAAAGAATAAATTATTTCATGATGAAATTGCAGGCAAAGCTCTATTCTGGATAGATCTTTTTTATGTTTTTCCAGAACAATGTGTGGTGGTAAGTAGTTGAATATCTGACTGGTCCAAAGGAGCTTCTACAGCACCCTTTGGCACTTTGTTCAACACTTTTCTCCTTGCACATTAATGACATCATGAATGAAATTGATTCAGAAATTTGACTCTTTGCAGATAGCTGCCTATGCTACAGGTTATTCAAACCCAACAGGATGCGAAGATACTACAAAATAAAATTAATAAACTAGGACAGATGGCATGAAAACTAGGACAGTGGGCATGAAAATGGGGCATGCAATTTCAACCTAAAAAAAAGCCAACATAATGCAAATGACAAGAAAGAAATACCATAAAACCCTGTATGTCGTATTCACTGGAATGTACTTCCTTAGAAAATCTCAATCAAATAAAATATTTACGAGTCACTGTTACTAGTTATTTAAAATGGAACATCTGTATTCAAAGCAAATTTAGGACTATTAATTTGTATCATATCAAACTGCCCAGAAACTGCATTAGCTTGTGCAGTTTGGGACCCCCACTGAGAATTACTGGATGAAAGTTTAAAAATCCAAAAGCAAGCAGCTAGGTTTCTTACATCAAGTATGACTGTATCTTTGGCCTGAGTACTGAATAAGCTGTCATGGAAACCATAAACCAACACAGACCAGAATATAGATTAATATTTGTCTACAAAAGGTTTAATACCTAGCTTCATTTAAATAAAACCAAAAATGAACCAGTCAACATGAAAACATCACCAACACATTTATTTTTCAAAAAGTAGACATCAACATAAATATACTTATCTGATAGCATACACACGAACTAATAGCTACAAATTTAGCTTTATTTCCAAAAACAATCAAAGACTGGAGTATATTTCCATGAATATTAATCACTACTGCTGAATCGTCAGAAAACCAAAGTGAAAACATCACCGACACATTTATCTACCCTCCAAAAATGTGTTTTGTTGTAAAGACTGATGCTGCGCATCACATCAATGTCGTTATGGTAAAGCACCAAAACTATAGTACAAGTCACATGGGTCATGTATGTGCATTTACTCAATTTAAATTAAATATAAATTGTTCTTTTAAAATTTAACATTAATTTTCTTTAACAAAAGTCTATTCAATCCTGATTAATAAATGATCTGCACCTTAACTGTCACTAAGAAACTTCCAGACAAAAATTATCTATTGCTATGGACTTTTACAATGGTGGCCATGTACTAATCTTAGGTCAAAATAAGAGCACGTCGAGTGGAATCGTCACAATCGAGGGTAGTACGAATTTGTTTATCAATATGCGTACCTTACATGGTGACATCACAGCGCGCAACATTTAATCCAGATTGTTCATTTCATCCAAAAATGTATACGTACTTTAACGTTGATTTTGCCGTATGCACCTCTCGTGGCGTCTAAATAATGACCTTCCAAAGGAATATGGATGTATACGAATCCAAATAAATGAATACTTGCCACTTAAAGATATGCGGAATCAAATTCTAAAAAATGACATCCATTACTGAAATAGTCGGTGTTGAATGCCTAGATGACCCTTGTGACTTGTACTATAATAATGAAAATCGACATCAAGTACAACAAATTAACAGACAACGGATTAATGGAAGAGTCGAACATTCCGTGTGAATATTTTGTTAGCTCCTTATTAATAAAAATGGCACATGGGCATACAGAAAAACCAAATAAGATTTCAACATATTTGCCTAAAAGAAGAAACGGGAAGGACATTTTCTGAGAAATAAAATCAACGTTTCCACCTGGTTTTAATATGACGATAACTGGGAATTCCATAGAGAACTATACAATTTCCATTATATATACGTTATAAAGCGTAATTCTATAGATTTAATGTCTTTTATGTTACATTTAGTATTCAGTATGTAGTCATTGGTGATATATCTTTAGCAATCCGAGGTAAAAGTATTTTCTTTTTCACATAACAACAAAGCAGGTGCCTGTAAACAATCTTGAGGTACACTTTTATTATAATTTCTAATGAAGAGTAGCCGAAGGGTAAATTTTCATTCCGATACCGATCCCGATGTAGTCATCAGACTCGAACTTAAAAAATATTGAACTACATACGCGAGAGAGAGAGAGAGAGAGAGAGAGAGAGAGAGAGAGAGAGAGAGAGAGAGAGAGAGAGAGAGAGAGAGAGAGAGAGAGAGAGAGAGAGAGAGAGTCTCCTCCAGTCTGCATAACTTGATTATCATCAGACTTTGAAATCAGTCAGTGTATACTGCAGCATCTTTCCCCATGGGATAAGTCAGCAACTTGATTGGAATATCACTGTATTATAATTGGATGGTCTGGCAGTCACTTTGTTATAAAATGGATGGTTTAGACATTAGTCTAGCAATGCACAGGTTAGTCATGTTGTACTGGATAGTACAGTGTAGTGTATCTGTTTCCTCAACTCTCACTCCCTCACCCCAATTTCTAGTGTACATTTTACATTTTAAGTTCCAAACTTTCCTGAATTGACTTCACACATCTTTATATTATACACTACATCTCCTTATCAATGAATAAAAACAGTCTTTCTGAGCAAACATAAAAATATCCAACCCCTACATGCCGAAATGTCCCATAAGGACAATTCATACATTTGGACAAAAGTCATTATTCAGAAGTGAAAATTCTTATTTTCAAACCATAACAATGACCTTTGAGCTATTGGAAAGACACTGTCACATGAAAGGACTTATTATTATTATTATACAAGTCATAGATTTTTTTTCGCCATTATCTGACATCTCCCTTACGTAAACTGCCTCATTTGATGCAACACATGACCTTGTCTTTCCACTTGGTGGTGCACAATTCTGAATTAAATTAAAGTCAAATCTGCATAATGTGTTGAATTATTTCATGAGAAATCCTTTGATATGACTCAACCAGGGTTCGAACCCGCACCCTTAAGAATAAGGACATAAACTTTATAATTTTGAGAAGGATGAAGGCAAGAGTTGCCACCATAGCTAAATTGGAGAACGTTTCAAAATACCCATATTTAAAAACTGTCCTTTAGAACAAGACTGCTATTAGCTTCAAGCTTTTATTTATCCTCCTGGAAAGCCTTGTTCAGATATAAAACAAACACCTCAGTGACCAAGACTGGAAATTCATGATGTTCACTCCTTGTAATCCAATTTAATAATTACCTCATTTAACTTAACCATCTGACTTAACAGTACAGCATTCAACCACAGAATCTGCATAGCATCAGCCTTATATATGGTTTATCCCAATGTCAACATTAGTTTTCACATATACAAAAGCATGTGCATATGTACAGTCTCACTGCATCTCAACCAATTTTTATTTGTGAGTCCTTGATAACTGTTTAGAGACTGGTTACAAAGCAACTACCCCTGCAGAAGGGGGCTAACTTTGTGCATATGCAAAGGTTAGTTGCACATTCCTGGTGAAATTTTGCATGTAGCTCAAGATTGTTGCACACTGTATACATACTGTTATATCTGGAATCATGAAACTTGGTGTAAGGATGCATCTTTACAAGTACTACAACCTCAACACAATAATATGTCACTGTGGTCCTATATCACACTTCACTGACATGGTTAAAGTTTGTTTTATTTCTCAGTCCCTGTTTATGCAAAAATCATTCAATGTGATGATTGTATGCATATCTGTTAGTACCACACACTTACAACAAAAAATACTACTGTGTACTGTGACCTACAGTTCATTGTTTACTGGCTTAGATTAAGTTTGTGTGTTTAGCTCATGAAGAAATAAGTTTTTTGCATCATGTATGCAAATTGTTGAACATGGAATCATGTAACCTATTGAAGAGATGCATCTTGATGATAACTACATCCCCATCAAAAGAATAGGTCATTATAACCTGTATTTCATGCTTCACTCACATTAGTTAACTTTTGTTTCAACTGTTTATATTAGAATCACAAAACTAGATAATGTATACACACTATTAGCACCACACCTATACAAAAACTGGTTTAAGGTTTTGCATTTTGCTCAAGACTACATACATTTTTGGTTGTTTTTTTTTTTAATATGCTATGTGCATACTATCATATTTAGAATCATGACATGGTGAGAGGAAGCATCTTTATGAACATTACTCCATCACTGAAGAAGTATCAGGATTGTCCATATTTAATATTTTATGCTTCACTGGCTTCTGTTAAATTTTATGTTTGGTGTTCATTTCTCAGGCACTGTTCTTACTAGAATAGTGAAATTGTTGACAAAATGCATCTTTGTTAGTACCACACCTAAACAATAAATGAAGCTAAATCACGAACTAGCTTGGTTTCAATTTTTACATTTGGTTCATGACCACAGGAGTTTTTAGCATGCTATATGTATATGATTCTACCCAGAATCATCAAACTTGGTGAGGGGATGCATATTGATATTCCCTTATTGCAAAAGGAGGCCACTGTGACCTATATTTCATACTTCAATGACTTTGCTGAAATTTTGTGTTTAAGGGTAATTTATTGAGTGCTAAGAATCGACAAACTTCGTAATTGAATGCAATTCCATAATACTACATCCTTACAATGAAGGCAGATCACTGTTATCTATAGATTATGCTTTGTTAATAGTTTTAGTACCCATGTTTCACTCATGACCACATAGCAGTTTTATAACCAGTACAACTGGAAGTATACGCACCAATAAATGTTTAACTTTCCAAATTAATCTTATATACATATATATATATATATATATATATATATATATATATATATATATATATATATATATATATATATATATATGTGTGTGTGTGTGTGTGTGTGTATATATTTATATATATATATTGTTATGTATATTAATTTAATTGTTTGCTTGTTAATTTTAAATTTTTTTATTCAGTTACATGCTATTGTAATGTAACATTGTTTACTGGACTTGACCTTGTCCAGAATTGAGTTCAGTTCTGTTTGACCTGATTGACTTTTTTAAAAACTTTTTTTTATTTTCATTGATGTAAAGAACTAATAATAGCTTCATTATTCTCTATGGGTATAAGCTCATTGACCAAATTATTATTCAGGTAAACATATTGATTTGGGTCAAGGTTTTGGAGATTCCAAAGTGAATTGTATAGGGTATTATGTTTTAAATAAACAAGGCTCATTAGATCATTTAAGAAGGTTATTTTCCATTGGGTTGGTTGTTTTTTGAAAATGCTAATCGTGACCATGAGGTCAAACAGAGAACTATATTATCTTTTGACTGTCAAGACTTTACCAGTTGTGCTTCAACATCTGGCACTTTAAGTTGTATTATGTTGTGTCCAGTTTGGGCTGAATTGTATTTTCATCAAATTAATGAATTCAAGTGATTATTTTCTCTGGAAATACAAAAGTGCTCTGACAAAATTCTTGGATAAAGACATTCATTGGAATTTATACTGAATTCAAACCTGGAATAATATTTCTGTGATTCAACAAGAGACTGTTGACTCATCAGTATAATGCAGGCCATAACAGACACATCATCGCCTTCACTTTTAAATCTCTTTGGGACTTGAACTGAATTTTATTCAGGACTTTCTATACTAGGACTTGTGTCTTTAGTTCTTGGATTATTTTTGGATTTAATTTGCAAAACCGTAAGTTCTTTTTTCTTATTTTTCACTTTGTATTCTAGGGAATTAAATTATTTGTTCAATTTTACAAAGCTTGTTGTCTTCACTCTTTTCTGTTACTTATTTTAAGAGCATAGACTTGTAACAATATATATATATATATATATATATATATATATATATATATATATATATATATATATGTGTTAAATGAGTATTGTACAATGAACAAAATATTGGAATTTGATGAGTGGACTGCATGCAATTCAAGTAAGACCTCAGACATAGTGGCTAATCAAGGTAATTACTGATGCATAAACTATGCTTCTGTTTGTAGTTATACTGGCTGTCACTCCAAGGTTACTCAAAACTTGTGACTTTTATGCACTAAAGTCATGCTTCTAGGGATGGACCGTGACAACACCTATGAACAATGAACAATGATAAAAAAAATATCTGTGTAATCATTGATTACACTCTGATTATTTGATTGCAACAAAAATTCTAACAATATTGCAGCATTATGTATATAACTTAGTCTCATCTTTACTAGCCAAGAGTCATTTATTCATTTTGTTCCTGAGCAACCCGTTGCATGAAACAGAATCTGCTTCTATGTTGACTGACTGCAGCTAAAAAAAAACCTATCCAATTAGACTGTTTATTACATTTACTGAGGAGGATATCTGCGAATAATCACAATAGCCTCCATAGACAAGTCATCTCACATGTATGTTTCTCCAATTCAAACCTTTCACACACATTTATTTAGTTAAGGAACATGAACTTCATGAAAGTTGCCATACTGAATACCTAACAGGTTACATAATAAAATCTCTCACTAGTCAGTTGATTTAGCTTGCTATGGGGAGTAGCTTTAACTTTCATCTGCAACAAGGCACTCCTTCACAACACCATTTTGGCTACAATACAAGGATCATTGTGAAACAAAGTGGATCAACAGCCTTTGGCTAGCAAAGATGGGACAGCCCAGATGTTCATGCAATGTCTCCTTTGAAGTGAAGGAGAAACCCAGGAAAATTAGTGTCACCTTGGATGGGCAGCACCAGGGTTCAAATCTAAAAGTGCAAAGATGTGAAATGAGTGTACTATCCTAAGACTTATTAGCAAATGAACATGCATGATGTGCATTACTATAGATCAAAACCAAAACTCCCGGGGTGTGAAGTGTGTTTACTATTCAGTCCTAGACAATGAAACAATAAAACTTGTATGATCAGCAAATACACTTTTGTGAGAAAAAGTTTTAAAGAATTGTGCTTAAAATATGTCATGGATTCCAAATGTTGGTCCAGTTCTAAATTAGTTACTTCAATTAAATAATACTACCACCCTTTAGATTACCTAAATTTTCACTTGCTCTTGTATTAAACAGCTACACATACCTTTTAATTTTGTTGTGCTGCATATTATTTGGCTGCATTCAGAACATGCATACAAACATACGTACATACATACGTACATTCATGGCTTGATAATGTGTATATGTGTCTCTTAGTGTCCGTGTATCAAATATAACCAAACTCTAGTGCAGCATTTCAACCTTTGGAAAATGACATGGCTGGGGATGGGAAATATAAATGACATGGCTGGGAAGGGGAAATATATGCCTTTAGTAGCATGCTTACTCTCAGATGAGCAGCCCAAGACCCACGTCATGGGACTGTTGGCACAAAATTGTTCCAGTTCATTTGGGCGATTGCAGCATGCTGCATTTTACCCACTTGGTTGACCAACTTACCTTCAGTGCAATGTGTAAACAGTTGGAATTGCCTCATTTTCCATATTTGGTTCCTGCTACAAACCAGTAGCTCTAATTTTCAGAATTGTTACATTGCATGGGGGTCTTGTCAGTATGCTGTCAATTTTATAACAGAAATCTCTGACCTACATAATTGATACATTCATTTCTTTCTATCATCTGAATCATTTTTTACTTCAGATAGTTCTGAATTGTTCCTAAATTTCCATTAAGCCACACCAATTTCACATGATACAATACTATCAGTTTTAATATTTGCGAGTTGGATTTCAATTGTGTTTCATCTGAATTGTCAAGTTAGGTTGAATGATGTCATATATCACAGAATAAATAAAATGGTTCAATATTATTCTCAGTGATTATTCTCATTGTTGATCGATTCATATATGAACTTCGTTATCATGTAATTCCATATACTTGTTAATGTAGGACAGTTTCAATGTTTAATCTGGTCTTTACTTGTATAGGTATACATAATTTGTATAGTGGTGTTGGTACAAAAATATGCAACAAATTCCCTAGGTTACGCATTACATTGCTCAGCTATGTACATTTCAAGCTCATGCTTGGCCTGTGTCCCTGCAAAACTAAGGTTCATGCAGGTTCTTCTGCAGACTGGAAAGAACACCATATATGGGATGATTTTTTTTGTGTTATGTCCTATTATAGTGAAATGGAATGATTTCATGTCTACTAATGAATGATGTATTTTCATAATTTGAGCTTCATTATATGAACGACAAAGTGTCATAATTTCCTGTTCAGTGTAAAAATGATATGTTATCATAGCTTCATGTCCATCAATGAATAGTGTATTTCCATAATTCATGTTATTTATTCCTGGTTTATTTTCATATATTCATACATTTTTGTGAATACATTTCTATAAATTTGATGTCTCATGTGAATAATATAACTTCATAATTTCATGTTGGAAGCATTGACTTGCAATTTCAATTCCATTAAGAGAACAAAATACTTTCATATTTGTCAAAGTGAACAGAATAATTTTAAATCTGTTATGTTAACAGAATACTCTTTAACAAATTACTCATTAAATGTGCTACATAATTTCATTCTTAATGCAGGGCACAGCCCATTGTTGTAGATGTGTCTGTATACTTGTACATAAGATGTGTTTACTTTATATCTGTAGTTTAATTTAGACATATGGACTATGAAATAAAGGATTCTTATTCTCAATATTATAATCCATATTAGTTATATTCTTAAAATAATGTATTGCTGAACAGGCAATGTGTAGAAAACTTCACAATACTTCATCTAGAATTTAGCGTGTCATGTGAACAGCAAAATTTTGTGCACATGTAGACCATTTGTAGCAAGAATTTTTCAACTGTACATTGTGTATTAGGTCAAAATTTGACAATTAGCTAGGTGCTGACAGAATTGTCAGAGTAGATTCACATTAATTTCCATGTCATAAATATGTTCTTTTCACAACTTTTCTTGGTCTCATCACTGATCCAAAACTCGGTTTATCTTTATGACAAAGGTGTCAGAAGTGAGATTGGATTAGTACGAACATGTAGGTTGTGAGTTCGGCAATAGCTGTTGTCTCATTTATTTCTGATTGTGAAAGGCAACTGAGGTGAATCATTTTATGTCAAACACCTGGATAATGTGTTTAACGCTCTTAATGCTTTTGCACATTTATTGTTTTCTTATGTCAAGTTTTTGTTCTGAAGAGAGATGAGATTGCTTTGCATTTGCTATTTGTACATAATTTCACATGGTACAGAGAGAAGGTACTAAAGGTTGGTGATCTTAGCATCATGAGTTCAGTCAGAGAACTTGTGGTGATGGGGGAAAAGGTTTGAGCATGTGGGGGTGCCCATAGGAAATTTGTTCAAATTGAGCCAATTCAAGGAGATGAAGACAACAACAAAAAATTAATAATCAGAATTTGAGAGACAGGCTTCAAATGCAACATTGGAACTAAACTGGGAACAGGAATAGAAATATGCAAGGCTATGTAAGAACGGATATGCTGTATGCAACACTACATTGTACTATTATGATATGTATATTTTACATGAAATAAGTAATGAACTGAAATTAAGATCCCCACACTGGTTGACTTGGCCAGTATTCAGTTCAGTTGTTCAAAGTCCCAATGGTCAGTGGTTCAAAACCACAATTAGTCTGTTTTCAAAGCCTCAATTGTCAGTTGTTCTAAGTCTCAACTGTCGGATGTTCAAAGCATCAATGGTCAGTTATTCCAAGTCTCAATGGTCAGTTAAGCTAAAGAACATGTATTGCAGTACACAGAAAGGATGCAACAAAATGCTGTATGTCCTTTCATTTTATCCACGAAGTTGTCTTTCCTTTTAATGTGAATATGTAATTGCCTGTGAGCCAATGCTGGTTTTACTGTAGAAATTAAGTCCACTCTTAATTTCCTTCAATTAAAGTGATAACAACTTCTCTTTTTCAACTACTCAAGACTCACTTTGAAAACATCCATCTGTAATAGTTTTGCTGAGTGAAGCATTCTTCTATAATTACTTTTGTGATCAACCTAAATTTAGTTTCAACTGACACGACAGATACAAAACCATGTCATAAAAAAGTTTATAACACCATTACTGGGTGATATAATTAATTGAAAATCATAATTAAATTCAGTACACTGATCCTGATTTATCAACTGCTTTTATTCTCAAATACAAAACAGAAATGTCCATACACGAAGGTAAATAGAGTAAACCCAACTGATGGTTGTAAAATAAAAAGAATGTACAGTCATAATTTGCACAAGGCATATCTTTACTGAGAAGATATGTAATAATACATTCATACAAGGTTACTGTACACTTCTGAATTTGTACATAATCAGTGTTCAAATAAATTTCTTGAAATATTGTAAATCACACTATTTTACTATCATCAGATCTGAATGAATCTTTCATCTCAGAACATTAATGACATAAAACTTTTGTAAATTGCTAATGACAAAGCTTTAGAAAGATTTTCATAAAATGGTTATTTTAATACCTGGATTAGAACTAATTGTTCAAGTACAGTCAACTTCCGTTTGTCCACTGGACTAAAAATCATCAGATAAATGCAACTTGGAAAAGTAATGTTTAAAAAAAAAATGAAGAGTTCAATGTTTGTCTCTTCTGCTATTTTACCCACTGCTTACTCAAGCTTAATTAGGTGAGATTAAGTAATTAACACTGCTTTAACAATTATCATGTCCTTAAGATATATCAAAGCAACTGTGCAAATATAAATATCTTGGAACAATTAGCCCAAGGCTAATGCCAGATAAATTATATACATAAGTCATTTCAGAGATTAAAAAAACAAGACGACTTCAAAGTTGGAACATGAAACTGTAATAAGAAAATAGCCATTTTGCAAAATTGAGTTTAAACAGGATTACTGGTTGAAATGAAGTGAGATAAAGTCGAGCTGATTATCCTATCATTCCAACATGTACGGAACATCTGAAACGTCTCCCTATAGCATAGTTTATATTGATTGATTGCACCACCATAAAAAATATGGATTGTGCAAGTACCAGGAGCAACTGGTTCAAAACTTTAAACTAAATGCTAAAAATTAAATTGTTTTGCTTTAAAATGCATCAATGCATTAAAAATGTAGTTTCTTTCAACTTGTTTGCACAAAATACACAAATATGCTCTTTATCTGAATCTCTGAAGGAGTCAAAAAATTACATTTCTGGTGGTTTACTTTCTCTACTCAACAATGATTTGTGCTGTTAAATAGACAAATTGGTGTAGTTGTTTAATTCCAACACAAGTAAAAACTGAACATTAAGTGCTGCAGTCAATGAAGAATGTTAAAATCTGAATTTTAGACAAAATATGATAACTTCTTTAAATTACCATCAACAAATCCATCTGTTCACTTATTTGTATTATATTCACAGTATAATACAGTGATTATGAAATTTCTACTGTTTATACCTAGCCATTATTGACTGTCCATCTGTTCAGACATCATTGTTCCTATTTTACTTATATTTTAATAAGATAATCTTTTAAGCAACATTTGGTTTGATTGCTGAAGTGAATAAAATTGTATGCACACTAAATTTACTTCTACAGTATTTTAATCAATCCATCAACCTAATGGAAGTCTCACAGCATCTGGAATCCAAACCTGCTGGGAATAAAATAGAAATTAATGTTGTCACCAAAACACCTCTCTTTTCACACTTTATGAATGTATTTTAATCAGCAACATTTTGAAAATTTAAAGGAACCAAAAATACAATCATTTGTTTTTATTTTCAACATATCTCCTTTTAAGTGCTGAAAATGTTTTTTCCTTCTTTCATCAAAAGTGTTCTGCAAAGTTGTAATCATCCCCATCCTGCTCATCAATGCCAACACCGGAACCAAATGCCTGGGTAAGGGCATCAGAAAGTTCGCCCGCCACTTTATCTGTTGTGTGGAAAAAAAGAAATGAAGAAAAACTGCAAATAAAATGAATATTTTGAAACAGTAATGCTACATTAAAAACCTGAAATGTTCATAAATAAGATTGTTTTTCCCATTCTATCATAATTTGCAAAACATGTTCTGAGTTAGACCTGTAACATTAAAATGAAGGCAATGTTTCTGACAAGTTTTTAAAAGGATTTAACAGCCAGAAACTTTAATGCTCAAGCAAAGTGGGGATAAAATTCATATTTACTTTAGAAAATAATTGCAAAATATTGTGGTTAGAACATCTGCCTCAGATACTTGAGGTCATGGGTTCGAACCCTCACTAAGTCATACTAAAAACTTATAAAATGGTACTAATAGCTGCCATTATAGGTGCTGAGAATTAGGAGGTTAGTGTTAGGACTGGTCAGCCTGGTGTCAGGATGCTAAATATCTGTGGCATTATGCCCCATTGTTAGACATCACTATAGACTGCCTCACTACAGACACTGTAGCAATATGACCAAAAAATTGTTGAAGCTATGTTAAAAATCCAAATCACAAAAATATAAAACTTTCAACAGACTGGATAACAGTTTTCTAAATTTCTGAACATAATTACATCTAAATTTTATCAACTTTTTTCTCCATTCAAAATACACAACAGACACCAAGTTATGGAGGAATAAAAAAGTTAAGGCATATAGGATTGAATTCAAGCCATAAAAAAAATTCAGAGAGATTTTAATTGTTATCTTTTCAAGTATGAGTTAAATAATTCATTGTGAAAAGAGACTATTTCTTTACATTTTCAGAGACAGACATGCTAATATGAGGAGGAGAAAGAAACTATAAGTATCAGTGATGGGTGCATCTCAAAGGAACCTGCCCACAACACTGTGTTTTGTAGTGCCTTAAACAGCAGAACTTGTGTTGGGAACCATCAGAGAAGACAGGTATTCACGGGACAAAACTCCCAATTACAACAATGAATGCTTGAAATCCAACTCTTTCAAGGAGTCTTCAATGCAAACAATATTCCAGGTACAAAATACAGAAACTAATCAACACGGGCCATAAATCTTTGCAATACAGAGTATAGTTATACACATCTATGAAGCAATGTTCACATCAAACTGCATCAGAACTAGTTGAATTGCTCTTGAGAGTTCCTGATATAAGCAAGTTTCTGTGTAAAGATAGGCATTTGCTTGAAAAGGGGCATAACTCTGTCCAACTGGAAAAAAGGTTATCTTTTTTAAATTTCCATCTTTAAATGAACTGTCACCAACACCGTAGTTGTGTGTATATATGTTTCATCACAAATTCTAACTGTATAGACCTACACATACTGTTGATTCAATATTTTCACCGTGTAAAATTTGCTGTTTTACGTTTTCATATAATCTCATAAGGCCAAACTTTCAGGCATTATATTTTCCTCAGTCTGATTTAGGAGTTTGATTTAATTTTAAATCAGTTATTTTTATTTCATAATAGAAAGTGATTCTTAAGCTATGCTGAATGAAAGCAAGTTTCTAGATGAAACTTGCTGGACAAGGGGTATAACTCTGTCCAAAAGGAATTTGACAAGTCTAAACCCATAAAAGGTGTAACTTTAAAAAAACACATCTGACTGCTTTTTGTTGTTGATTCACAACAACACAAGATTCCTTTTCTTAAAAACTAGGGATATTTATTTCATGAAATATATGTCATTGTCAAATACTTACTTTTTTAAAATTATTCTATTAGTGAAATATTTATGCCATGATTTCAGTGAAAGTAATAGTGAAGCTTCTTATTCTTGATGAAATCTCTGAGCGCCAATTCGGGCATTTTAAGTTCACTGGCAACTTTGGAACTCTTCCAAAATGAACCCTATCTGTGAAAAAAATCTTTTCTTGCATGCAGTACACCTTGCACTAGGTATGAATGAGTATGATAAACCATTGATTAATGTCAGATACATTATTTATGTACTTACAGTGGAACATCAGTTTTGTAGATAAAATCTTACAAATTTCCTAATTCTGAATCAAATTTCCATGCACTCTTTTTTCTATGATAAAATGAGCAATATATTGATGCTTCATTTACCAATTTTTATAGTAATTTTATTCACATTCAGCAAACAGAAGCCATATTTTTTAAAAATATTTTCTAGAAAAAAAAAAAATGGGATCCATGCCTCACCCCATATTACATGTGGGTTCAGGAGTTACCCAAGCATGAGTTTTCAAGAGAGAGGTATAACATCTGAAGATAGGAAGGTAACTTAGAGCGGCTAAAACACAATCCAAAATGGAGTTGGCAAAACAAAAGCCATAAACGGCACACCTAGGTTTATGTGAATGCTCATACTAAATTGCATTAGAATATGCAGACTGGTTCTTGAACCATGCCAGTTCAAGTAACATCAAATGTAAAGTTATGAAGTAATTTGTTAACGGCCATCTCCCTATCCAAAATGTAGTTTTTATGCAACAAACCCATAAAAGACACATCTAGGTCTACGAAGCTATGGTAACCATAAATAGTTTCATAGGCCATTTTAATACATGAGTTATAGATAAGATATCCAACATTGTTAGCAAAGGTAACATGAATATATGTTGCCCTATGCTACACCTTGTAGAGCATCAGTTTTGGAGAGAAATTTTTTATGTCAATTGGATCTGAGATTAAAGGCAAGGTCCCAGCTGTTATGGATGATTGTCCAGTAAGGGCTAACTTTGCATTTGCACCCCCTTGAAAATACTCATAGTACAAATTGTCTGCTTATTTTTTTCTGGTATATATTTTAATCTTATAGCATTTACAACTGAAATTTCGAGCAATATTGTTTTTTCACAAAGATCTGTAATGGGAATAAAATGAGTTTACTGATATTCACTGACTATTGTTTGCTCTGTGTGCGTGTGCGTGTGCGTGTGTGTGTGTGTGTGTGTGTGAAAATAAACGTAAACTGTTTACTGTTTGAAGATTTTCATTTGACAAGGTACATGCAAGCATGTGGACCATGCACAAAACTATTTCATGCTACCAATATACAAACTAAATTGCACCAAATATACTGAATGGTTCCATAGCTATCTTGGTTATATCGGCATCAAAACTAGACCTGAAAATAACCAAACCTTTAAAATGCAAACCTACATGTAACTGCATTTCTCTGATCAAATGGCATCCAATCATGATTATAGGTTGCAGAGCTTTGGATGTTATAACAGGTGTGGACATATGAAAGGAAAAACCAACAGATGGACAGAAATGGTGATTACTACTACAGTACTAAGATCATGGAAAGTTCCAGCTGCAACAAGCTAATGTCAAGGAACAAATTTACACCACTTCCAACTACCTTCTCTCTAGTCGATCTTCCGGACCTGTTTGCAAATTTCTTCCGTGACAAAGTACAAACCATCAGAGATAAACTTGAAACACAATTTCAATTGACTCATTGTCACCATACAGTTGCGATAAAGAATTTCAGTGGCAACCGTTAGCAGCATTTCAACCTGTCTCTATGGATTTAGTATGTACAATCGTGATGAAGAATACACCAAAGTCATGTGAACTTCATCCAATTCCGACATCACTGCTGCTTGAGTGCTTAGATCCAATATTACCTTCACTAACTGATGTTATTAAAACCTCTCTCTCATCCGGGGAATTCCCGTCATTTTTCAAAACTGCCATTGTACAGCCTTTGCTGAAGAAACCAACACTTGACCATAACGATTTAAAGAACTACCGCCAGTATCTAATCTCCCATTTATGTCAAAAATCTTAGAAAAAGTTGTTCTATCCCAACTTGTATCTCATCTGAATTCAAATAGTCTTTTTAGCAATGTACAGTCAGCATTATCGCCCTTGCCACAGTACTGAAACTACTCTTCTGAAAGTAGTCAATGACCTTCTCTCTGCTTTGGATAGTGGAAAGATTACAGTCCTCACTCTCTTGACTTGTCTGCAGCATTTGACACAATAGACCATGATATATTACTTCACTATCTCATGCATGTATTTGGCATTCATGATACAGCTTTACTATGGTTCAAGTCCTACTTGGTCAACAGGACACAAATTGTGTCCGCAAATGGAAAACACTCCAGCCCAGTTGATCTATGTTGTGGTGTTCCACAGGGGTCTGTTCTCTTCATTCTATACACTCAGCCACTCTCAAGTGTCATAGATCATTATCCAGTGTCTCACCAATTGTATGCTGATGACACCCAAATATACAGATCTAGCCACCCAACTGAAGTTGAAGCTATCATCCAAGGTGTAGAGAGGTGCATTTCCAATGTGAAATCATGGATGACATGTAACAAGCTGCAGATGAATGATGATAAAACTGAAGCCATCCTGATTACAACACAAAGACTTTCTCATTCACATCCTTTACCTCAGACAATAAATATCAGCAACACCAACATTAAATTCACACAGTCAGTACGAAACCTCGGTGTCACTCTCGACAGTACTCTCTCGTTGCACCAACATGTCATGAACATATGCAAGGCTGCATATCTTGAGCTGAGACGAATCAGCTCCATTCGCAAGTATCTTTCAGTTGATGCCACTAAAACACCTGTGTGTTCCTTAGTACTTTCAAGACTGGACTATTGTAACTCAATTCTGTCTGGTTCGTCTCAATATCTACTCCAGAAACTTCAAGTTCAAAACACAGCTTCTCGGATCATCCTTAGAGTATCACAATCAGAGCACGCCTCCCCCCTGCTCTGTACCCTACACTGGCTATCCATTCGATCCAGAATTAAAAACAAAATTTGTTCTCTGTGCTATATTTCATTGACGGGCTCCAGTCCAACATGCCTATCTGACCTCACCCATGTGTACACACCAGCAAGATACTTACGCTCCTCTTCTGACACTCGTATTCTCATTATTCCCACTATGAAAATGAAATCATATGCACAACGTTCTTTTGCATACCAGGGCCCAGCAACGTGGAATGAATTGCCCACTGAATTTAGACACAAAGACACAGTGATCTCATTCAAGAGTGCTCTTAAAACTCACATATTTCAACTGCAAGAACAGACTTAAAGACCTAATAATGTTTCCTTACCTTAAATATTTACAGCATGTTTTCTGTTTTCTAATTTCGTGGTGTTTGTTTTTATTTTTGTAATCATATCATTATATATGTTTTTGAAGTGTTGTCAAATGTTGTAAAGCGCTTAGAGCTTCTAAAGATTAGGCGCTATACAAAGTCCTCATTATTATTATTATTATTACTATAAGACTCCCTCATCCTCTACAATCTGCAATTTACACACCTCGCCGCCTCCTTTCCTTCTTCATCTTTTTGAAATCTCTTTTTCTGGCCTTGTTGTGTTGTGGCAGTCCCCCTTCTAATGCTGCAGGGTCAACATCTTTTATGGAGCTGACCTTCGTTATTGATGAACTCCTGTTCTCTGAGGTGGTTCTACTTCTATTTCCACTTGTTGGAACTGACACAGTTACATTAGCCAACTGAAAAATATGCCAACATTTTTGTAGACTTTTATCTGCAACAGAGCATTAGATAAATAGACCATAGACTATAGCTGGGGTCGGCAACATATTTTAGATAGCATGCCACTTTTTTCCAGATTAATTACAAAATGAACAAGTGCGTACCACCATTAAGAGAGTAACACTGCTAAAATTGAGATTTTTTTGGCTGCCACTTGCGTGCTACACAAAACCTCTTGACGTGCCATAGGTTGCCAAACCCTGGACTATAACTTTATGGAATACATGCCTGTATATCATATAAATCTTTTAATAAACGGACCATTGTAGACAGAGAAAATTCTGAGTAGATATTACATCCTGTTCTCCTATTATAATAGGTATGTATTATCAAGGAAACATCTCATTCCTAAATTGGTATTCATCAACAATGAATAGGGGAAAAAGAACTGCAATACACTAAAACTGAAGTTTTGGAACAATCTTCTAGCATTAATAGTACATAAATGACAGTCTATATTTTGTTTGATTTAAGATCAGCTACTCTTATTTGCATCTTTCCACTTGAGACTAAGATATGTGATGGTATTTTAAGCTGGCTATGACTGTGCTACAGCTGCAGTCATACTTGATGCTGTCATTAATAAAAACTTGTACATTAGAATAACAGATGCATGATACTGTGATTAATCCATTTGAAAAGTATCAACAGGATGCTCTTTCTTGTTAATTGGCACTGCAGTAACAAAGTCAAAATGGTGAATAAGTCACCAACACAATCATCTTTGGTTCATAAAATACATTACAATATGAAAAGAACCTGTGAAAGTATGAAGGAAAAATTTTAAGTCTGATGTTGATCCCATGGTCACATGAGCAAGTAAGTGCTTCATGGTTAATGACCTTGACCCGGATATAATGGACAGAACATAACTGAACCTTGTCTGAATTTTACCCACAAGCTAAGTTTGGCGAAAACTATAATTAACATTTTTTTGAAAAAAAAAAAGTATTTAAGTGACATCACTCAAGACATTCATCAGTTATACTCATGGACTGGATTGATAAGAATCTATTTATACGTATTTGTGTTATCATGCTCCAAACGCTGTACAGGTAAAAACCTCAGTAAAGACCTTTCACTTTAAACTTAATGGCTGATTGCCGACAATCAACTTGTTCCTTGAAATGCAACCAAACATAAAGTCTGGTAAAAAATTCACTTGTACATGCACCAGTCATAGTGTGCTCACAAGTGAATACAAAAAATGCAAGCCTCTGACTTAACTCTAAAGCCTGGCTTTAAAATCTCCTTCACAAAACATTGTTGATAGTCAGATACGCAGAACCGATGTTGTGAGAAGTGTTTAATGAAAACCACAAGAAGAGTGGTGATAAAATTTTCAAAACAGCCACTAAGTTGACATGTAGTAGGTAATATGAAAACCAATTTCATCAAAACCAGTTACATAGTGTTGTAGCAGTATCTTGGTAAAATCACAATTTCAATAAAACCATCTGTTAATGAAAAGCAGCCATATAAAGAATACCAGGACATCTGTCAAGGCAGCCATTCTGAAGACTAGATAATTATATACTATTACAACTCCATGGTCTTAAAAGTTGTAATAGAAAAGAGTGAGAAGCAACAAGCTTTGTAAAATTCCACAAATAATTTGTGTTCCTAGAATACAAAGTGAAAATGAAAAAAAAAACACCTTACAGTATTGCGAATTAAATCCCAAATAATCCTAGAATTACGAACACAAGTCCTAATGAATAAAGTTCTGAATAAACTTTAGTGATATTCCAATAATTTCTAATGCTCAAGGTGCTGATGTACCTGTAGCGGTTGGTAGTCTCCAATGTACTAATGTACCAATGGCCTGAATTGTATTGATGTGCCATGAGTCTTTTGTTGAATCACAATAATATAATCCAAGGTTTCTTTGTCTGAATTCACTATAATTTCCTGTTAATGTCTCTTCCCAAGAACATTATAGAGCACTTTGTATTTCCAGAGAATAAAAAATAACTTCACCCAAATCAAAATCTGAATAAAACAATATGAATGATTTCTGCCCTTATGTTATTGCAAGAATAAACAATTTTTCCAGTAAACAAGATTATATAAAAAAACTAAGACACTAAAGAAGAACACAGATGAGGGCCAAAAGTTCATTTCTAGAAAAATCTTAAAGTTAGAAGGATTGTTACTAAAATTGTAACAACATGGTAAACAATGTTCTTGACTTAGACCAAGACAAATATGGTTACTTGCATTGATAATGATCCTAATATTAAACCCACTCCAATAGATAAAATATTACTATGTATTGTTTAAACAACTGAATAAATATTCAATGATTTTGGTCAGGTAAACAATGAACTTAATCTTTGACAAGGTCAGCTACTAGTTACAATTTTACATTAGCATATAATGAATAAAACAAACAATGCAAATTAAATATATATAATACGGACACACTGACAGATGTATGGACATTACCTATCATGATATATCAGCAAAAGTGCATATATAATTAGTACCTCCTAACCCCCTTATATCTTTTTCGTGCACAGACCTAAAGCAGTAAACAATCTGAACAAACCTCTTTGATACCCTCCTCCTCCATTTTTTCCACTCCATTGTCTTCATCTCCTGACTTATCCTCATTTGACATTTCCTCATCAACCTCCTCCTCTTCCTTTTCCTCATTTTGCACCTCCCCAGGAATCTCCGATTCCTCCATCACCATTGAAGTCTGACCTGCAGACTCCACCAACATATGCCCACTACTCTTCGGTTTTAAACCTACAATGAAATAAAGTAACCTATTCATCTGAAAAGTACACAATATTAAATTGTTGCATTTTCTTTTGAAACTGACGCTGGCATAGTTTCACATATACTGAACTTCAGGTATCAGTAGATGTTAATTAAAAGTGAGCCAAATAAATATTTCTGTTTCCATGGGACCCCCCTCCCCATGACCTAATTTGACACAATATCTATTTCCTGTATACTTACAGGGTAAAACTGTAAATCCAGACATGTGAAGGGGGGGGGGGGGTTAATTCAGCAGACTAATCAGAATGACATTAAAATTTGGCTGTTCTAATGAATACATTACTTGTCAATTTAGACTTGTAACTCTTTGCAACATCAACTTCAACCACTTTTCAAGGTAGCCACCATAATTCAAGCACTTTTAAAATTGTGAAGCCCGAGTTGTTTTCAATAAAATCAGTAATGTGACAAAAACAACATTTCAAGAACACTTCCATACACAAATAAATTAACCACTATGTTAATCAATAATTTGAAAAACAGTGTTAAAAAATGAGGACAAGCAATTCTGACATTTTCCACTATGTTGCACGTTTACTGTTTTCATGTCTTGCTAATGGTCTTCTGTTTGACACATTCTGCATAAGCTGCCAAAGGTTGACTCAAAACCGTTTACACAACAGACACTATATTTGTTCTGATAGCCTGAGAACTTAAATTTCCAGTCCATTTTCTATATCAATGCTGAATCTTTGCACTCATTATAAACTGATAACATTTAATGTAAAGACCTGCAGTTCAATCTAGATGCATTCAAATTTTCCTGCCATTCTTTGCAATTCAAAATACAGGCCTCTTTTAATGTAAATATCTTCCCCCAACCCAAACAAATCTTCTGCCATTTAAGTCTAGTCAACTGCAAACAGAAAAGGTTGACATAATAAGATGAAAGCAAACTCACTTTCCAGAATTTTCTCCTGGTCTCTCTGGATATCATCTATTTGGAACTCTTTTCCCATCTGCGTAACAAGCTCAGCACTGATATGGGTTGGTAGACTTGTCTGCTCAGGAGGGTGGGTAAAATATGTGATCTTTCCACTAAAAGTAAAGAAAATTACTTTGTTCAAAAATTCAAAGCTTCAAAGATCCCCCAATGGACTAAATAAATGTAGACTGAATGCAAAACTGCCTAGATTATAAGACAAATTCTTTTTTCCCATCTGATGAAAAATTTAAGAAATACTTTAACAACTCCACATATTAACAAATAACTATTGATATGATTCTTCAGTTCAAAAGTGCCAACAACTGTATCTGATGACTGCTTTTTGTATAAGTTCCTAATGAAATGCTAAACAATCACTGGCTAAAACAATACAGTACAATCTCTTTAATAACAACTGCCCATAATCAATCAAACTTGTTTGTTGAAACAAAACTTTATTAAAAACAGGATTAAAAAGAAAATAATATTTACATTTGCAATTAAAAAAGTACTCTAGTAAAACTAAAAAAAAACTTGGCAAGGATGGGGCCTAAATGTTCTGGTTCAAGTAATTGGTCATTCTAGTCTTCCTTGATTGCAGATAAAGGGATGCTTTTTAAGGTGTCTGATCAAACCATTTAAGTGATACTGAGTTTGCAGGTGATGGATGCTCTAGTTACCAAAATATGACTATTATATCCTGTTTTATACACTAAAAGTGATGGATGTTCCAATTACCAAAACATGAACAGTGGTCCTCCTAATTATGGATACCCCTTCTGCATCGGAAAAATAGCCGCATAAGATGGGTGGCCTTTCCAGAGGGGGACTATATTTCTGAGAAGTATGTGTATGTAGTAAAAAAGCTACATATAACTTCAAAGCATTTAACATCTTCCATTTAAAGCAGCATTAATAATTAAAAGTTTCTTTTTGTCTTAAAAACAGACTTATTTCAAGTTAATATATAATAGTTCTTATTTTTAAGCATGAAATGCAAGTCGGGTATTGTTGGCATGCACATTGCAAAACTATTCAAAAACATCATTTAAAGTTTGTTACATACATTGAAGGCATTTAAAATAAATCTCTTTCCATTTACTACATTATCCCACTGCGGCAGAATATTCTCCTTATATGTTACAATGTTATTTATTTGAGTCTTCCCAAGATAAAACTTTTCGGCAAGAACTCCTGAACTCTACTCAATGTCATCAAGCTGAATAAATTTACTTTTTCTTCTCAAGTATTAATTCTACATTTACGTGATGGCATGTTAAAGTTTCGTAACGATTTATTCTTATGTTGCTAATTGTACAGAACTGCAATTTAATTATGCAGACAAAATTTGTGTTGAGTAGATGAAATGCCTTGTTTAAAAAGAAAGCGATACATGTACTGTCTCTTTGTCTTTATTTAAGGTTAATTTCTCTCTGTGCGTTAATCCACAAAAGCTACATGTTATGATCTTGACAATTATGTCCGGTTGTAATCATCAAAAGAAACACCTCAGCCACTGTATGAAGCCCAAAACTCTATCACAAAATTGTTCATCCCATTCCTGTAAACATGGGCATTAATGATATTAACCTTAGGGCTGTTCCAGTAAAATATACACGAGACCCAGGGAAGGCACTTTTAATGTGGAGTACTCATCCAAAAATGAAATTTAGAATTTTCTTTTCAGTTTAATATGAACTCTATGCAATCAAAGTACCCTGACATATATTTTTAAAAAACTGCCTTCCCTGGGTACCATGTATGTTTAAATGGAACAGCCCTTAGTGGTACATGTACTTTAGCCAACACTTCCTTCAGTAACAAAAACCTGACATAGGGAAACAGATATCGTAAAGATAATCAGCTTACTACCTTACAGCATAAATTAAATACCGGTTCAGGACACATATTAAAATAAAATGTGGCCAACAGCAAGGGGTAAATTTTAGTTTTGTGCTAAAATGCTGGCTGCTGGTTGCGTTAGAGGGGTGGCCTTTCTTGAGAGGTACTTTTTAGCACAAACTCGTCTGTGCCAAAGGATTCTTGCCATAAAAAGTGGGTAGCTGCTGCCCATGGGGGCTGTTCATGAAGGGGACAACTGTATTATGTTCTAAAATTGATGGATGTTCCAATCACCAAAATATGACTGTTTTATATCCGAAAAGTTATTAGTGTCTCAGTTACCAAAATATGACGGTTTTGTATCCTAATTTTTTTTACATCTGTCATCAACTGACTCCATTGTTTGTACATTCACAGGTATAAGCATAAATTTGTGACCAATATATTACAAATCAAGTAAACGTTTATCCCCCCCCAAAGCTAAGTATTTATTATAACTGGTTTACTCAACCAACCAACCCCCGATTTCTTCCCATTATTTACATTTCAATTTGACTCGTTACCCTTAACTCACATCTATCAAAAACATTTTAATGTCCATCAATGAGCATGGATAATAAATGTTCTAATGTATGCAGAATAAAGCATTTTCAATACTTTATTTCTGAAAATCCAATCTAGTCCAAACAAACCTTGAATTCCTAAAAGAAAATGGGACAAAAGAATATCTAACCCATTCCAATCCTGAAGAACTGCTTTAGCGGCCCTGTTGACATCCGGTACACCACCCTTTTTTAACCTCCCAAATCGTCTTGCAAGTAGAGCGAGAAACTCGTTGACATCTTTGTACTGAGGGATGCCATAGTGAAGTATCATCTGAAAATAAGAATCAAATCTACAGACACAGCAACCACTCAGAAGTACTTCAAGTTATTTTACATTATATCTACATGAGGTATGTTTTGTAGGAACAAGTGACCATGTTATGGCTCAGTGGTGAATCAATACTGCTGCATATGTACATATCATGGTTTCATCTTTCTGTAGATTACTGTATCCGAGAATGAACTATGAAGGAAATGAAAGCCCTGGGCCTGATGGTCAGCCATTGTAACCTATCCTAGGCCTGATGGTCATCCATTGTAACCTATCCTGGGCCTGATGGCCATCCACTGTACCCTATTCTGGGCCTGATGGTAATCCATTGTAACCTACTCTGAGCCTGATGATCATCCACTGTAACCTCCAGGGCCTGATGGTAATCCGTTGTAACCTACTCTGGGTCTAATGGTCATCCATTATAACCTACTCTGGACATGATGGTCATTCAATGTAACCCATTGTGGGCCTGATGGTCATCCACTGTACCCTATCCTGGGCCTGATGGTCATCCATTGTAAGTTATCCTAAGCCTGATGGTAATCCATATAACCTGCTCTGGGCCTGATGGTCATTCATTGTAACCTATCCTGGGCCTGATGGTAATCCACTGTAACCTACCCTGGTCCTGATGGTCATCCATTGTAAACTACTCTGGGCCTGATGGTAATCCATTGTAACCTATCCTAAGCCTAATGGTAAACCATTGTAACCTATTCTGGGCCTGATGGTCATTCATTGTAACCTATCCTGGGACTGATGGTAATCCATATAACCTGCTCTGGGCCTGATGGTCATTCATTCTAACCTATCCTGGGCCTGATGGTAATCTATATAACCTGCTCTGGGCCTGATGGTCATTCATTGTAACCCACCCTGGGCCTGATAGTCATCCATTGTAACCTATTCTGGCCTGATGGTAATCCACTGTAACCTATCCTGGGCCTGATGGTGATTAATTGTAACCTACCCTGGGCATGATGGTCATCCACTGTAATCCACCCAGGGCCTGATGGTAATCCACTGTAACCTACCCTATGCCTGATAGTAATCCATTATATCCCACCCTGGGACTAATGGCCAAGTATTTATCAATAAATCTCATTAAATCATGGCAACTGCAATTGTTATGGAGTTGACCACTGACTTACTAACTTCTATTAAATATGGTATTAAATATTGTGGTTTTGTTCATTTTTGTAGGTATCAATATTCATGGTATTGTTAAAAAAGACACTTTCCTGGTATATAAATTTAAAAATCTGCCTCTGTAAAATTCTGTACACATTCATAGGTATTTTATTTTGTAGATTGATCTTTACAAATACCCAAAATCAGGAATACAAAAGAACAAAAATATGCAGACAACAATCAGCAGTCACTTGAATGGTTAATACAATACAACCGCGAGTATAAGCACAAATCAAACCACTCTCAAAATCAATGCTTTAGTGTTCTCATCTGAGTGCCCAACATCACATGGAGTTTATACCAAACCAAGCATTTACCAAAATGTCTCTACATGATTGTTTACTTAAAGCCCCATCGTATGTTTTGATGATCATGTTATGTGGATCATGTCATCCTTCCATGTGAACCAAACAAGTGTTCAACTGCCCCCTGATGTGTAGTGGAGAAAGTAGCTCATGATAAATTGCTACTGACATTGGTCCAAATTATACGGCTTTACATAAGCTGGACTTGTGCAATTTCCAGATTAATTATATGACCAACATTTGTATGTACCTGGAGAATTGACTGACATGATGTGTATGCACTGATTTTGTCGAAACTCAGGGAAGTAAGAGCTTTAAGTCTTCATGTAATTAGTGTATATACACAGTGTTTAATATGCACTTGTGCTGCAATGAATCCTTTTAGCATTTTACAGTCTTGCTGTTCTTTTGATTAAAAATATGTGGATAAAATGAAACGTTCCTTCAGGAGGACTTAAATTTTACCAGGAGTGTTTATCACCTTTACTTAAAGTATACATGTTTGCACTCATCTATGCTTTAAGCAGACTCAGATGAATCATGACTGGGAGTAAATCTTAAATCACAAGAGTTATGTATGTAGTGGCGTTTAATGGCACATCAGCACAAAATAGTGGCTATATGCTATCAACTGAAGGTAAAGACTGAAAATGTTACAAAATGAAGAACTGAACAAAAACTTTAGGAAGATAAACCCCTTCCAAAAAAGTAAACATGATAGATAACAATATAAAACATGAAAAGTAAAGATGGTAAAATTCTGTAAAAGACATAAAATAAAAGATAAATTTAAACAATGTATAATCCTTGGAAACATTTGCTTAAAATCTGTTATATCAACTGCATTCCTTAAAACAAATCCAAGGTTTTCTCTGGTGGTATAACAATATAAAGTTTCTTCATTGACTGCACAACAAAATACTCCAGACTGCAGAGAATAAGTGCAATTTTGTCATAGAAGTAGTTTGGACAGCAGTTTCACTTGGATAAATGTAAACAAGTATTAAATCTAATTTTTGTACACTATTTCATTATTCTTTCTTTCATTTTCTGTAATACTAGTAACTAAACCCTTTACATCAGTGGTCTCAAACACGTGGCCTGCCACGCCCTATCCTGTGGCCAGCAAACTGATTGGTGTCACATGGTGTCATGAGATAATAAAGGTGGTGCGACCCTTGGGCCATTGAAAATGCCATCATGTGGCCCTCATGGTAGTTTGAGTTCGAGACCCCTGCTTTACATCCTTTCTCTTTTCTCACTATCCTATCTCACAATTTAAGGCAGTGGGTGGAAACAAAAACTTCTGGACACTTTATGCATATATGTGCATTGAAACAATATGATTTGCTCTTTTCTTCAAATGGGATTAAAATGCAACAAATACAAAGATAGTATTTTATTACAGTAACAAAGTTTAATTATCAAATAGCCAAGCATTCTTGATTGCTAGGACATAGCTATAAGAAACTAAAGCATGGTTAGGATAGTGGTCAGTGGATCGGTGTACTTTCTGCATCAAATGCAGCTCAGTTTTCACTGACCCTTTACATTTCTGGTTTGAAGCAACAAAAAACATCCATGAAAACTGGTACCCCACAAAAAGCAGTGAAACCATGGTACATGTATTGGACACAGTTCACAAAATCCATGCAAAATGGTAATTTGACATTCCCTAAAGAGCAGTGAAACCACTGTACATGTATTAATTTGGTCCACCACAAAAAGCAGTGAAATCACTATACACGTATTAATTTGGTACACCACAAAAAGCAGTGAAATCACTATACATGTATTAATTTGGTAACATGTATTAATTTGGTCCACCAGAAAAAGCAGTGAAATCACTATACATGTATTAATTTGGTACCCAACAAAAAGCAATGAAATCACTGTACATGTATTAATTTGGTACACCACAAAAGCAGTGAAATCATTGTACATGTATTAATTTGGTACACTACAGAAAGTAGTGAAATCACTGTACAAGTATTAATTTGGTACACCACAAAAAGTGGTGAAACCACTTTACATGTATTGGATACAGTTCCATCATAAAGTAATGCATGCAAATTTATTTCTCTGAGGGCATACAGATGTAAAATTCCATGTGACTATTACACTAAACAATTACTGGAAGAGAAACATGAATGACAACTTGCCATGTAGTTTGAAAAACATTGAAGAACATGCAGGTATAACAGCTTTCCCATCCTTTTCTATCTGGCACTTACAAATTATCAAAAATTAACCACATATAAAATGATAAAAATATTCGTTTTTCAGTTTGAAAAACAAAAGACAGCAATGTAAATTATCTAAACAGTGCTTACCTGTTGTTTACTGCACCTTTTCAAAATAGCTTCTACAGGTGTAATAGGGTCATCCAAAGTTTCTAGCTGTAAACACAAAATGTATAAAATAGTGCTCAGTAATAGGTGTAAAGTGTAATCAACTAGGTTCCTAATCTAGGTCAGCATTCTTGCATTTGCTGACAAGGAACCAACAATATAATAATCTAGTTTATCCAATGCTGTACCATGAATTTTGAGCAGGAGAAACTATGTCCCATATGCTAGTTTACCCAGTGCTGCATTCCAATGTGGAGGAAATTGTGTTCCCCATGCCTCTGAAGTGTGGAGGACACATACATTTCATCCTAAACAAGAAAAATATTAGAAAATATTTCATGTATGAGTAGTGGTTAACCAAAACTGGAATGTAATGAACTTCAACTTTCACTAGCCTCCAGTAGCCATTGTAAACATTATCAACTTTCACTAGTCTCCAGTAGCAACTAAAAGCATGATCAACTTCCACAAGTCTCCAGTAGCCAGTATAAACATAATCATCAACTTTGACTAGTTTCCAGTAGCCATTGTAAGCATTATCAACTTTCACTTGTCTCCAGTAGCCATTGTAAACATTACCAACTTTCACTTTTCTCCAGTAGCCATTGTAAACATTATCATCAACCTTCACTAGTCTCCAGCAGCCAATGTATGCATTCTCAGCTTTCACTTGTCTCCACGAGCCATTGTAAACATTATCATCAACTTTTACTAGTTTCCAGTAGCCACTGTAAACATTATCAACTTTCACTTGTCCCCAGTAGCCATTGGAAACATTATCAGGAACTTTTACTAGTCTCCAGGAGCCACTGTAAACATTTTCAACTTTCACTTGTCTCCAGTAGCAACTATAAACATTATTAACTTGTCTAGTCTCCGTTAGCCTTTTTAAACATTATCAAACTTTCGTTTGTCTCCTTTAACCATTGTAAGCATTATCACAAAAATGCTGTGTTCATATTAGCGAATTCAAAGTACCCAATGGTGGCTACAATGCTACCTCAAAGTAGCCAATGGCTATCACAACACTACCTCATTAAAATGCTGTCGCAGGAGCCATAAAAGTGAATCACCTTACCAATGAGGCAGCTACAAAATGATGTACTTTATACAAAATGCTACTACCCAATTATGAAATGGGATCTATGGCCCTTATAAAAGGGACTGTGTTACACTGAGGCACCTTAAACAGAGGCAGTATTGTACTTATCCTTGATCAGTTATGTGCATCCTATGGCCAGTTAGCCGAATCTGGCCCATGACCCAGTTTTATCCAGTTACATTTACATCATATTGTGTGGCTTTAAAAATCACTACCTATCCTGTGCCCTGGAGGATCTTGCACATGCCTGTCCTAGAGGACAACTCAGTTTTATAAAATAATCTATTTCATCTAGTGATTTTTCCTCCAATGTTTACTGCAAAAATATATGATTTGAGAACAAACAAAAATTCACATCGTTAATACAATTTTGGTTACTACAGGACATTTTTCAGTGGAAGTCTTTACTATTAATGACTTCTTTTCAATTTAGTTTCTTCATTAAATGTGTGAAAGTATTCTGCTCCTCTAAATGTTATGATTTACACAGTATTAATGTAAGTACATCACTTAGTAACTTTCTAATGACCCTCTTTCATCTAATGCCCAAAGCAAACCAAAACAAAATCCTTAACATGAGATACCTTGACACAGTTTTTCAGAATGGTGGAGGTGTCAGAATTCCCCTTGGCCATCACAACACCAGGACTATCCAGAAGCCTGATATGCTTATCAAGTTGTACTTCTTGCATTTGCCTGTAAACAAACATACAGTTTTATAAGTTTACACCACTGACAAAATTTTGGGTAAAAGATGTTTAAGAGATTTTTATTTTTACTTAACATCTGATGCAAGATAATGCCTTGCCACTGTTGTAAAAATTTCAACAATCTGTCTAAACTTTACAACAGATGATAAGAAAACTGCAACAAAAAAAACCATATTCTCATGGCTGAAAATAAATATGAGGATATGTATTTCTGAAACATATGGATCACGAATTATACCTTTTAAGTTAAAATCATTTAATTTCCCACTGTTGTACAAATTTCAACAATCTACATGGATTTCACAAGTGATGCTAATAAAACTGCAAGAAAATCTACTTCCATGGTTGAAAATATAACATTTAAGTTAATATCATTTAATTTGAATCCTGAGCCTTATGAAACTGTATACTTGTCAAAATGAATTAAAAGAATATATCCAATGCATGCTCCCATTCAGAAAACCCTGTTTAATAAACCTAATCAACAGTGCAGGAGCATTAAATATATTGAGTTATCTCCCCAAAAATATAACTTGTACATTGTTTCGATTCTTTTCTTTTACAACTTGCATGAAATACATTGTACTTTCTGTGAAATATATAATTTTAGCTATTTTATTTAAATGAAATTGTTTTACATGTTTCATGCAATCTAAAATCTAATTATCACCTGATTCAAATGTTCTCCTTTTCTTTTGATATGGCTTAAAATCTATCCTAACTTCACCCCTCATTAAAAGGTATGGGTGTTGTTGTTGTTGTTGTTGTGTGTGTGTGTGTGTGTGTGTGTGTGTGTGTATGTGTGTGTATATATATATATATATATATATATATATATATATATATATATATATACACATACATACATATATACACACACATGCACATTGGAGCCTGAAATTCTAACTATTCTTGCCGTTCCATTTATTCCCCAAAATGTGCTCACTGACCAGCCAATTGTGACAAAAAAGAAACTAGTGATATAGCTAACTATAAAATGTACCAGTAAAATGGGTCATTTTCACTACTAGATTTGTTGCTGTTTTAGTGTTTGTGTTATGCTTCCCTTAATATATAGTTTCCACTCAAAGTAATTATTTATAAAAACCACTTTCTTTTCTTTCAGAAAACTACTTTTTTTTTTCTTCAGAATATTATACTATCAAATTCTCCCAACAACAACTATTCCACTCTAATGCTTTTAACATTTTTTAAATAACTGACAACTTGCTGATTTACTAACTCCAAAATACTCTAGACCTAACTGACATTGTTTCTGCTAAAGTTGGATAGTGAAGTTTAAATTGATCAGGTTGCCCAAAATAAGTCTTTTTGTAGGATGATTTTAATAGTTACTTGTTGTTCCTACCATAATTTAAAAAACAAATTATTTTGCTCTAAAGCCAAAGGTATGATGTACTGACACTGCAACACAATACAGTTACAAAAACCAAATGGTGTGAGAGACTAACATAATGTCTATAGCACAGGCCCTGAAGCAACTGTTCAATTATAGTTTGTTTCTTATTTAATATCTTCACATCTCTTTTTGTCTTGTGTTTTGTGGCTACAGAATGTTTAACTAACTTGGTATACCGAATGATCAAACAAGCTTAGTTAGTGAAACCTCTGTTGATTGTCTGGCTAAGAATCAGTTTGTAAACTTGATGTAGTAACCTCTGAATTTTACTTCGTTAAGTGCTTATTTTGCAGTTTAATGGACAAAGAAATGAATAAGTGATTTTCGCTCTCTCTCTCTCTCTCTCTCACATGCACACACACACACACTGTATATAAAAGGGTCACGCTATAATCAGCTCATTGTAAATGTCATACACTGACCTTTCTCTTCATTAAAGAGATCAGAAATGCAATAAATATATAAAACCTGACTACTTATGTATGCATAATATGTCATGTATCTGCCTATTTTACACGTATCAAAGTTGATGAGAAAGCCTACTTTGTGACTCCGGGAGTTGCCCCTACATTACACGCCTTGCTTCTCTTCAGGCTGTTTATGATGCTGCTTTTACCAGTATTAGGGAACCCTGAAAATGACAAGACACATTTTCATACCAAAAATTCAACATAAATCAGTAGAATATTCGTCAAATTTTCAAACAACGGTGTGCTTCTAAAGACCTACTCCAATCTTAATCCATAAGGTTTTGGTCAATATCACTTATGATGAGTATTGAGATATACTAACAATTAAAATTCAGTTGTGGAGAAAAACTTCAAAATGTAAAAATTTCATTTTTTTTAGAACTTCATGTGTAGATAAAAAATCTGTTTATGTTGTAAAATTTACTCAAACTGAATCCCAAAATTTCATCATTAACAATAATGAAGAGTCAGATAGTCCAAAATCACCTAGTGAATTGCCTCCCTTGATTAAGGCTGGTTTGCTGTTACATGTGATGATATTCCTGAACAAAGTGATCAGCCACTAATGTAGAAGAGTACTGACTGCAAGGTCATCACAAATAAAAACGACAGATTTTGTGCAGTATATAGTCACAAATTACAATGTGAATAAAAAGGCTACTGCTTCCCACCATAAGGAAAGATGCAGAAAATATGTATATACAGCTTATACTGTGTGAAACTGGCAAATATTATGAAGTGTTCCAAGCCAGCCATGCTGTGAAGAGTGTTCCAAGCCAGCCATGCTGCTCATTCTAATTCTTCCAAGCATGTTACAAATGTTCAAATCATCACAAATCCTTCGAAATGCTGAAAAATGGAGCTCAACGTATCATTTAAGCACACAATGGGAGAAAATGCATGGCAACAGTCTAGTAAACAAATGCATGAGAGTCTTGAAAACAATAATGAAAAAAATAAGTTGTTTCCTTTCATACTGAAATCTGAACTGCAATGATACAATGTCATTAAACCTTTTACTTTATGGTTACTATGAAGAAAGCAAATCTTATAGTAAATTATTTTTCTCTATGAATACATACTTGATCACATTACCATTAGGGAATATAAGCCTGCTACCTCCAGAATCCAGCCCTACTAAGAGACAAAAATGTATTTTCTATATCATATAAATGGCAATAGCACTTGCCCATTACCTCCCTTGCCACCACCAGGTATTGTCAGTTTTAAGCTAACTACCGATGAGGATGCTTGCATAGAGGTGGTTGTTAGGGTCTTCAGGTCATGTGATCGGGAAAGTATTCTCAGAGAAACATAATTTACTATAAAATCTGCTTTTTCTTCTGAAAACATTCCCCATTCACATCAAAATTGGGAGAACAGGTATGCTGGCGGAGGGAATGCTGAGCATCATAACTATGCATAGGATATCCTTCAAGGAAAAAAAAGACTGGATTCCATATGTGAATGGCAACCCATTCTCCTCCATAAAGCTTATGGTCACATGATCTGTGACCACTCTATCAGGTCAAGATGATTACTGATATCTTCTTAATGTCAAAATTCACTGGCAAATCCAGCAAAACAAGAAGGCTGATGCTGGTTTTATTAGGTCTGGTGATTGTCTGGGCCGTATCCACAGGACCTACCAAATTTTGTCTGCGCAAAGCTAAAATCCCAGAGATAAAAACCTGAGAATGTTGACTGTGCATGCCAGCCAACAGCTTCTGTGATGTTTTGGATCAAAATGTTGCCTTTGAATGTGAGGTTCACAGACATCACTTTAATTTCATGAGCTCAAATCCTCATTGGGCAACACAGATCTTATGAGATGTTAGAGTATGCCAAGCATTAACCCAATTAAGCCATGATGACAGGGCTTGAGAGATGATATCTGCTTTCCTGCCTTCACAGGGAAAAAGAGTCTTTTGAACTTGCCATGGGTTGTCATTGTGCATTTCAAATAGTGTTTGAGGGCGTGGATAGATCTTGCATGACCACTACTATTGTCTTATCTACAGACAAGAAGCAGCAAATGATGACTCTGCCCACTGATGGTAACCAGTTCATGGCTGCAATGTTGGGTTGTGTCATGAGGATCACCGAACCATCTGATCTGAATTAAAGATAGTTCCGATTGACTGAAAGGGCATTTAACTCCCTCACCCTGCAAGCAGAAGCTAGAGATATCAGGAAACAGGTTTTGTATGATAACAGTTTCAGCAAGGTCCTGGCTAATGACTCAAAACTTCTCAGAGTTAAGCCATGTTAGGACCCAAGACAGATTCCATTTTGGAAATGGTGCGAAATTTAGGTATATTCAAATCTGAATTGGCTAATAGGTCTGATAGCTCTTTATCATGACTGATGTCTCCTCTGTCGTGGTGTTCTTGAAATTCTCTCCATAATTAAAGATCTGAATTCTTTCTCTTGCAAGACCTTCTTTAAAACAGCCAAGTATGATGGAGATGGTCTGGACAGGGGCAAAACACACATGACCTTGGTTATTTGAAAAGATTCGGCTCGGACATAATCTTCCTGGGAAGGTCTATCTCTAGCTCGAGAAGACTGCTGACCCTTCTGAGAGGGGCTATCAGAATTATCTTGCAATTCTGAGCTCATATTTTCTGTATTAATTTCAGGATTAAGACTGTGGGTTGGTAAGCAAAGGTCAATAACCCCTCCCAATTGATTGGTAAGTGCTATTCTCCTCCAGGTCAGAAATGTTCTTCTATCCCTTTTGAATCATTGCCAATTTTTAGTAAACGGGGGAAAATCTGTATCAAAGGATCAAGGGGAAGTAATTTTGATACCAATTTCTTTTAAGGGTTACACTTTTATAATGGATTATTCGTACAAAATACAACCAGAATTGAACAGAAACCTTGAAACTGACCTCTAATTGTAACACATGTAACATTCTGAATTTTACATCTAATAACGAGCAAAAAGATAACAATGCACCGCAGACTGTAAGGATGGAAGAGGTTCATTTCATTGACCCAGAGATCTATTGAAAATTCAAATGCTGATCACTGATCTTGAATGTGGAAAACATAATAATTTAGACAAGAAAACATTCCATTATGAAATAGAACACATAATCACTAAGACAAGAAACATTTTATTATAAAATGGAACACATAATCACTTAGACAAGAAAACATTTTGAAATAAAAAATGGAACACATTTTCCATTCATAAGAGATATATGTATGCATTGATGATTTTGGCACCAAGACCTAACATACAGACATCAGGCAACCCCAAGCCCCCAAAACCAGTGTGTTTCCTATTGCACTGATTTTAAAATTAGGGTAGGTAGATTGTTTTTGTTCTTTTAAACATTATATATATTATAATGATTAATATATACAATGTACTAATTGCTTCAAGTACTGGGATAAACTGGCTCAATTAGATGTACAAATCACTTTTGGGAATTTTGTTTTTAAATTTTTTTACAAATTTTTTTAAACCCTGGGGGAAAAAAGTGCCAGGGTCGGCACAAAAAACAGGGATGGTCAGCCAACTGGAAACACATATTCTTTTGTTTTGGCCTTACCTTGTGGATTACACAATGTCAACTAGGCATATCATACACGTTACCTTGTGGAATACACAATGCCAGCTAAATCTATCATTCAGACATTAACTTGTGGATTACATAATGCCAACTAGGTATATCATACAGATGTCACCTTGTGGAATACACAATGCCATCTAGACCTAATATACAGATATTACCTTGTGGATTACATAATGCCACCTAAACCTATCAAAAATATGTTACCTTGTGGAATACACAATACCATCTAGACCTAACATATAGACATTACCTTGTCGATTACACAATGCCAACTAGACCTAACATATAGACATTACCTTGTCAATTACACAATGCCAATGCCAACAATGTCTGATGCAAAAATATTATTTTATAATTTTTGAAACCCCAAAACCCATAATATATCCCTCCCCCAAAAGAACTTTTAGTACTTTAATTACATCAGCTAAAGCATTGCTGCTTCTGTGCTGTTAATTCACTTTAAGTTAAGGGTACCCATTAAATACATACACATGTTGGTGTGCTTGTAAATTCTGGGTCACCTACTGGCGACATATTTAAAGACTCAACATAAAAAGGATCAACCGATGAAGAAAATAGAAACCTTCCTCCCTAAATGGCATACTGATAAATTTAATCACTGATCAAACTCTAATTTTCTTCAAAATCATGAGAAATGTAATTGAGGAAAATAAATAACTTCAAAGTAATGGACTTTGCTTACCCACAACCCCTACTCTTATTGTGGTCTTAATGTCCTTATTTCTGCAGTAATTTCCAAGCAATTTCATCAAGACATCTGCTCCTAGACAGTGGCTGGACTGCATCAAATCCTCACTTGCGACTGATATCTTCACCTTTGAATGGCACTTTTGGAAAAAAGATACACTGGATATCAAATGACCAGTTTTCTTTTCTTTATGTTCAACACAGCTATGCTATATTACTCAACATCACAAACTTTTATTTCTGTCATTAATTACTTTAATGTCTGTTATTAATGATTAAAGATTGTTCAAGCTTTTTCAAATACCAGGGATACTATCTTTCCAAAATTCTCTATTACATTTAGCTGGTGTACTCAAGGTATCAGTTACCAGGATTTCTAATTTACTTACATTTTCATCCAAGTAAGGAACACATAAAATGGTAAATTATACATACAGAAATAATTTCATTCAGAAAAAAAAATGCAAAATACAACAAAAAACTTCACCACTCTGGGATGTCAACCGCTACTAACATAAAATAGGCATGAGAGCAGCACAAAGAAAATCAGAAACTGAACTTAAGTACAGGAACTCTTCCAATATTCATCCAACAATTTATTTTACTCATGTAACCATACTGATTCAAAGTGACTTTTGGTTGAAACAGGTTTTTCAGTCTTCTTTCCAGCCATGTGCCACAATGAAGTCTGAAGTCTATTGTGAGAAAAGATTGCAAAGGCTGATATTCATTGCATTTGTGCACTGCATATACCATTTTGAATTTTGATACCCGTTTATTTCATCGAGGTATAATCCTTATCAGTCACCTTTTGTTTCATGATCTTTCTCAAAGGAATCTGGGCACTGAGTTGATGTTATGTATTTTTATTGGTCAATATTCAGTTTAGTTTATGGCCCAAATGCTTTCATAACTGAATTACAATCATAACTCATGACCTAGATACAGCAGTGTTTAAATCTGTTACGTGTAGGCTCATACAAAAGTAACAAAAGAATAGAGTGAAGTCAACAAGCTTTGTAAATTTAACAAATTAATTTATTTCCCTAGAAAACAAAGCAAAAATATGAAATAGGACTTACAGTTTGTGAATCTAATCCAAAAATGAATCCTAGCACTAAAAAGTCCTAAATGAATCAAAGTTTGAATCCCGATGAAGTTCCAATATGGAAGGCGATGACGTCTTCTATAAGGTGTTGTTGTGCCAAAAGTTCCTTGTTGAATTTTATGAATCAAGAATAGTGTCCCGGCTTTAGAATTCCAAATAATTTCCACTGAATGTCTTTGTCCAAGAATCTTTGTGAACACAAGTATTTTCCAGGGTGAATAAATTATTTTAAATATGAAAATCAACTCAAATGGCAACAACAAGACAAATACCTTGAGCCTGAAGGTATATATTTACAACTGACTCAGAAACACTGAGACTGAGAATTAAACCCCTACTAAGAACGCATTTCAAACCCGCGTGATGGGTCATGGTGGTCACCCACTACAAGTCAATTAACATGTAGGCTAGAATAGCCCTAAGAATCAGATTCCCACACTGGAAATAAATTTAAAAATAAAACTGTTTACAACAGACTAACAAGTGGGCTGAACATGACCTTGGTAATGACCAATCATTTTCACTCAATGTTTACAAAATTGGAACCAAGGTCAAGAACTAGGTCAGCTAAATTTATAATGTAGCAGTCTACTACGTTTTAATCAGGCTAAAAGAACTGAACTAAATTTACTGGGAAAAATGTCAAATCCAGTAAAATATTATCCTTACAATAAAATGTAATGAAACAAAAATAAAATAAAAAGAAATTTAAAACTAACACACAAGCAATTAAATTACATATATGTAACAAATCTAATACAATTCAAAAAACCAGAATGGTTCTGCTCTACAATTATTAAGAACTTCTAAAACAGGGACTGGTATAAGGTGAAGTTGTGTGCATAAGAAAAAAGAACAATGGATATAATGTTGGTAAACCTCCATGCAACTTTCATGTACTGTGACTGAAATTTCTTTATATGTAATACTAGGGAAACAAACACACTGCCTAAAGCAGAAAGCTAATTAAAATAGCTGCTCCCATGAAGCCTATGCACTACAATCAAGATTTTCTTCCAATGATTAAATGAAAATGTATACAGTTTTAAAATAATTATGCAGAATTCAACACAAGGTAAAGCTGACAAAGGTGATACAGCTTTTTAATTCTAAACTCTGTTTACCAGATGATCACTCTGGGTCTGTGTTGAGGCTTTAAAAGCCAAGGTAGGAAATTCATTCTTCAGGTGCTTCAGCCAGGCCTCGACATTCTCTCTAGGAACTAAATCTGAAAGGAAATACAGTCAACTTTGTAGCTAATTACATTGCATGCATCCAAGTTATTATGACAGACATAGCATGATCCTTTATGACTTCCTACTATAATCATCATACATTTTACGACAAGTGTAAGCAGTTATTATATCCTTGTCCCAAACCATTGGAAATAAACACATCCCTTCAAACATTTGTAATAGAACTTTCATCAAGAGTAACAAGTTTGTGAGATTTGGATTTTTAACATAGCTTTAAATATTTTCAGTCATACTGCTATGATGTTTGCAGTGTGGCAGTTTATAGAGATATCTAGCACTGGGGCATCATATCACAGACATGTAGCATCATGTTCCACCCAGTTACATTATCCTGATACCAGGCCAACTAGTCCTAACATTAACCTCTTAATGCTGAACATCAAGCAAGGCTGCTCCTAGTACCATTTTTTTAAAGGTCTTTGAACCTGTGACCTCCCGCATCTAAGACCGACACTCCAACCAAGAATGTGCTTCATAGTTGCTATGTCGGGTGTCTTTGGTCTCAGCGAACATATGTCGTCTTCATCTTGCAGTGCGAAAACAAACATTTTCTTATTCGACTTACCTTGACCATGACCTTTAGACCCAAATCTATCGGTTTCTTTATGACCCTAAGTGCAAGCCATCTGCCATGTTTGGTTATGTACATACTCTAGGACAAATGTTATTGTGCAAAACCCATTTTTGAGTCACAATGACACTGACCAATGACCTTTTGACTCCCAAATCAACAGGTCTCTTCCATACCTAAGGTGCAGCCCAAAACAAATGTTGATCAAGGTATGTGGTCAACAACATAAGTTATTATGCAAAAACCATTTTTCTTCGTTTCGTCATAGCAACCTAGACCTTAACGTTTCACCCCAAAATCAATGAGGTTCCTTCTTACCCAAAGTAAAGCCACAAAAAAACTTTGGTAAGTACATGATGGAAACTGAAATTTTTGTGCAAGAACTATTTACCACATTGACCATAATCTTTTGGATTCCAAAATCAATAGGCCTCTACCTTACTCCAAGCATAAACCACCCACTGGTCTGTGATGTGGAACAAATGTTACTTCGCAGAAACCATTTTTCTTCCTTCATTCACAATGACCTTTGCCTTTAAACTTTTGACCTTAAAATCAATAGGCAATTACCTTAACCCAAGTGCAAGCCACCACAATGTTTACTCAAGGTATCTGATATAGAACAAATGTTACTGTGTGGAAACCATTTTTCTTCTTTCCGTCACTGTGATCTTGATTTTAACCTTTTTATCCAAACTTTAACAATGCAAACATCACAGTATCCCACGTTACCAATATTATGCTTAAAAATTGATTGCTCAAAAGTGATTATTTAAAATACAGATCACTTTGAGAATTGAAAAGTATTTAGTGCTTGATTTTCATGTTTATGAAAGCAACTGTTTTGATGGGGTCATAGAAGTCAATGTCTTTGTAATAATTTTTTCAATATCGATTTTCGTTGATGAAAGCAAACTTCGTACACAAGAAACACATGATCATTTTCATGGCCTATTTTCCCCAACAGGATGATAAAATGTCATTACATTAGGAGATTAAAATAATTGGTTAGTGTTTCTAGAAATATGGTTATAGCTGTTAGCTATGCAATTGGTGGCATGTATGCCAGACACAAATTCAACTAATGAAGAAACCCAATTGTTTATTCAAACAGTAAACAGAATATTTAGCAACCACCTTTCCCTTGTTCAGTCAAACTGATCAGACAATATGCAGTCATAAAAATGGTTAATTCACTAGTCATGCTAGTTGAACTAACAAATCAAGCCCATGGAAGAAGCTTTCAGTCAAAAGCCTCAAAACATTTGTAATAAAGAAAAAAACAATTACCTGAAATGTCCCAAAACTTATAATGCATTAAAAAAAAATTTAAAAAATAATTGGGTGTCATAATGTTATTCTCTCCAAACATATATGGTAATTTTGGCATATAATATTTATCACATGTTATAAAAATATTTGGATATCACTATTTTTTCTATATTAACCTCCAATGAGAATGAGATGGACACTCTAATGACCAAATATATCTTCCAGAAATCCAAGACAAGACTGTTTCTCCTATATAACTGCTGATTGTGAAAACCCCATGCTGGTATATCAATCATTCAGCAGAAATAGCTATTACAACAAGATATACAAGATGGCCACCATGGATACTGGATGTCAGACTGGTATCATTTTCATTCAGTACTAATTCGACACTAAAAGAAGTCATCTGGTGTAAACTCCATGCTGACATGACTTTCCGTTTAGGAGAAGTAGTGATAAAAAGATTTTCAAGATGGCCACCATGGTGGCTATATTTGATAACAGATTGGCATTATTTTCATTTAGGACCAGCCGGACTCTGCAAACATTCTGATGATAGACTTTTTATTAAGAAGTACTGATACCAAGGCTTTGAAGATGGCTGCCATGGTGGCCATAATGGATGACGCACCAACGTAATTTTCATTTGTGATTAACAAGACACCATAAGTCTTTTGGTGAAAATCACATGTCAATATGACCATCGATCCAGAAAAAGTAGCAATAACAAGCTTTCAAGATGGCAACCATACTGGTTTCATTTTCATTTTAGTCATTTAGTACTATCTATACATCATAAGAAGTCTTCTACTGAAAACCTCATATCAATATGACTTAATGCAAAGGAGCTGCAATAGCTAGATTTACTTTAATGGCAACAATGGCTGTCAGAGTAGTACCATATTCATTTGGGAACCAACCAGAGATTAAAAAAAAGTCATTTAATGAAAACCTTACTTTGATATGACTATCCTTTTAGGAGGAATAGCAAGAACAAGACTGCAACATGGAAGATGTTGAGGCCACATTGGATATCTGAGCAGCACCATTTTTATTTACAACCAATGATACCTTGGGACTAATTTGCAAGTTTCATGGCAGTACCTCAAGTAGTTTAAGTGAAGTAGCGATAACAAACTCGTGTCAATGGATGGATGGATATTGGACAACAGGCCATTCCATAATCTCTTCAGGTCGATGACAAGTAGATTTAATAAATACTCAGTTATGCCTTTCGTTAAAAGCAATCATGATTATTCCATGCATGAAAAATTCCTAACTGAACAAAATACCCCCCCCCACCCAATTGGACTGCAACTTCATGGCTTCAGAAACTAATATGATGTCATATACAGTTGTCCAACTAATTAAATCTATTTATAATTTATAGACAGGCTTGTATCAATGCCTATAACTGTATTTAATTGAAAAGATGAACAGTTTTCTCTAAAATAACCTATTCTAGAATTTCTATCAATAACATTGATGGTTACATTCATAGTTTGAAAATAATATACATCAAGTCACATATTGTCATTTCCTGCTCTTTTTAAATTCTAGCAATAGAACCATTCATCAAAATTTGAAATCTCAGGACATTACTTAATTGTAATGTTAAACCCTGTTCCTTGCCAACAAGCAAAACCAAAAACAAGCAAAGAAGTCCACTTCATACCAACCTATTTTATTAAGGATCAGAACAAGTCTTTTATTAGTTGAGGCGCTGAGAATGGCTTGTTCCATCTCTACACATCGACTACCCAAAGGGTCTCGGGCATCCAATACCTCCAAAATGACATCGGAAGCATCAACAACCTGAAATATCAGAAGCATCAACAACCTGAAACATGACATAATAAAGAGTTCCAAATCTGCCTGAAATCACTCGCACGACTGACATTTTCATATTAGACAAATGTAAAAGCAACTGGCCAAGAAATCTGGGTAAATGGATGCTGGTGATGGTATAGGTTATATAAAACATTTGTCTAAGACTTACAAGCCTTTATGCCATGATTCCAGGAGGCTTTGTATCAAAGTTGGTCAAATTCTACTGAGAAATTTTTCCAAGATAAAGTTCAAATGTTTTCCTATTTTAGCAATGGCAGTTATCTTTGTTGACAAACTGACATCACTTGTGTAAATCTTAAAGGTCTTCAAGCAAGGGATACTTTCTGTCCAATCTGGTTAAAGGGCTGCTGGTGGCCAAGTTGCACTTTCCTTTAGAGATCACTGACATCTCACCTCTGTCCATTGGGTTCGAGTCTTGGGCTCAGCCAATGTAGGTATTTGAGAATGTTTGCCAGTAGCTTCCTATGGGCCAGTGGTTCTTCCTGGGAATTTCTTCTGTTCTTCCTCCACCAAATATAATGGCCACCCTTCATAGCCTATCATGTACTGAAAAATTATTTTTAAACCCATTTAAACCATCCAACCAATTTGGTCAAATAATGTTGAGCAGTTTTTGAAAAATATTTTCCAATTATTTGTAAAATTAGCCATATTTGATGAGAGAACAGCATAATTTTGTACAAATTAGCTAGAATGCTTTCTATAAATATTGAGTCAATCCTGAAAAGCTGTTTTTGAGAAAAATGTGTTAAGATTTATATATTGATTTGGAGAAGAAATAATTTCAAGGTTTCTCTATTGGTAATAACATAATAGCAGTGGATATATCTGGCAAGCTACCATCGTTTGTATTCTTGACAGCATGCAAAATTTTGTTCAATCCAGTATGGGGGTGGGTGGAGGGATGAAAAAACTAAACAGGAGGTGTGTGTATGTGTGTGTTTGGGATTTTTAATGTAGCTTTAACAATTTTTCAGTCACATCGCTATGATGTTTGCAGTGTGGTAGTTTATAGTGATGTCTAGCAATGGGGCATCATGCTGCTGACATACAGCATGATGTCCCACCCAGTCACATTATCCTGACACCAGGCTGACCAGTCCTAACACTAACCTCTTAATGTTGAGCGCATAGCGAGGCAGCCATTCTAAACAGGAGGATATATCCAGAAGGAAAAAACCCATAAGGATAAATCCACCAAAATCCAACAGGTAAACCAAACAATTTCGAGAAATGCCATTACAGAACATTCTTCTTCACCTGGCCAACATTTCAATGATATTATCCTTAAGGGAACAGCCCACAAATCAAAACTGGAATGTTTAAACAAGGAGAGCAAATGAAACTTATTTTATCTGTTTAAAGTGTTGCTGAGGCTTATTTAAAGCCCTGGGACAGGTTGTGGAACTCCAGGAGAGTGCTTCATGTGCCTATCAAAATACAGTAGCCACATGATAATCTATTTGAAAACTTTAGTTCCCATTACAAATACTAGGTCACCAATCCCCGATAATTTAGTTGCCTTAGTGAAGGCAAAAATCAACTGAGTGGGGAATTAATGATAGAAGATGACAAAAAGTGAAGTATTTCGTTAAAGCAAATTAAAGACCAATTGTAAAAAAATTATAAGGTTATTTTTTAATATATCTATGTCACAGATTTGTCAACAATCACCATCTCAGGGTTCCTGCCACAAATTTAGAAAAAGATTTTAAGACCATTTCCAGACCAAAAAATAAAAATTTCCAGACCTAATAATGTGACAAGTTTATTGACCCACATAGCCGACATGATGCTTTAGTCTTAAGTTTGAAAGGCCCTATGCAGGCTTTGAAGTCATCAGCTTCTTCCCACAAGGGTTATAAACACAATGTCCAGGCATTCTTTTAAAAACAGGTCCACACTAGAAGACAAAAAGATCGGTCCAAGAATGTCAAATCAAATAAAATGCAATGAAATTAAAATGAATACTCACTAGCACAACACAAAACTTAATTAATAAAATAATCCATGAAACAGGGCTAATACAGATCATGAGAGCTGAAATTCAATGACTTTTCAATGACCAGTTTTCAGTGACTACTCACGGTATCAAGTGTTCTGCTTCAGTTAATAATTTAAATACAAGAAGCAAACACAAAACCCAATACAGAAACAAATAAGTGCAATATGAAAGGGATATGATATTTAAAAAGAGTCATTGTAACCCAGATGTTAACCATTGCCTTTAGGTTCTATACTTTCTTCTCCAGCTGCAACTCCAGTGCTTTCACTTCAGAAATGCTGCCTGGATTTTATCTAATGTGGGGGGTTTGGTTTACCCACTTGTTAAGAAAATAAGGGGGGGGGGGAGGAACAAAAAGGAGGGAGAGGAGGAAATGGCCATAAATCACTATATACCTAACACTATAATATCCATCTCTTCCAGCTACACTCTCTTAGAGTCCTAACGAAATAAAAATCTTTAAAAGATGTAACCTCTAGTTGTATATGCATTAATCTGTTGGTTTTTCTAAGCTTAAACTCTTCCTCACCAGTGTATGAATATTGTTCTATGCCGAGACACCTCTGTTGATGGATGCTGAGACACCTCTGCTGGTGGAGCATATACATAGCTAGTTTAGCCAGCTGGAACAAATTTGGAAACTGTTCCTTATGTTTATTATGCACATTTTTTCACTGCTCAGGGGTAATGTCTTTTCGATAATTTAGCTCAAAAATAACATTTTTTACTAACATAAGCTCTAGTGGTATTTTGATCAAATAAATATATTTACTCCATAATTTTATGTTTAGATTATTTATGAAATTGATCTGAACCCTTATAAGGCTGCATGTAGCTATGCTCAAGGTATTTTGAATGATGTATTTTCAAGAAGAACTGTGAACATTTTTGGATTTACCCTCATTATTACATATTTATGTTTTTGTTTTCTTTTTCCACCCATAAACCTTAAGATATCACGCCAAAAGCTGATTAAAAATTGAAATCACAATTCTCTGGACTCTGGGGATTTGCAAATATGTTAAAAACATAAACACCGTTTACAGTACACTAAATTAAATAAATCTGTGATATCCCTGCATTTCTTCAAGTGAATTCAGAAGACAGTGAAAACATATCCCCATATTATTCCTATCTAGGATAATTTGGTGGTAAATCTTCCCCGATTGTAGATTAGAATTTACCTTGCACTGCTTTACTTCAAAAAAAAAAATAATCATATGAATCAAAGAATATAAATCCGTGTTACTATTCATTGTTTAAATTGCACACATTCTTCTACCGGTAAAATGAGTAGTAAATAAAATATCCAGGCAACACATTAAAACACTCCTCAAGAATAAGATGGAGTTAATCTGTTTCTATAAGCCCTGAGATTTTTCGTAACATTCGCCAAATGAATAGTCCAGAAATTTACACCACTTATGCTGGTGATCAGACCTATTAAAATTACATATCTAGTGTTTGAAAGTTATGAATTTGTCATATGGTGTGTCGATTTTGGTCAAACAGTTGACATATATTTGCAGTGTAATATATTTCTGAGCTTTCAAAATGACGTCAGTTCTGGCTCTGATTACATGTGTGACCCACTCAGTTCAAAGCTCAGTTTCAGTCAAGCTGCATCGACTAATGTTCTCACTTATAACACTTTCCTGGCTCCAATAATCTGATGTAATGACATCATGTAAATGAGAACAACGAAAATTTAAGACTTTTTAGTCATTTTGTAATTTTTCCAGACCTTTTCAAGGCCTTTTGCATTTTTACGTAACTGTACTGCTGACACTGACCACACAGGTCATGTATTAGTCTTGTCACATGTAAGCTGTAAGCCTTAATGATCCCATGTAAAGATGGTGACTTAATCAAGGAAATGGCAGTCTCACAATTGAAAATGGACTGTGCTGTGTATTACACTGGCAAATGAGGCTTTTTTTGTTGCATAAAATATGATATTATATACTTGAAATCAGTCTGATGTCACTTCCAAGCTGCTGAAAATAAAGGTTGCCAAATTGTGACCAGTTTGCAATTATCACTCATCAATTCTTAATTTTTAGTTGCAAATACAACAATTTTAGTTCCAACTTGGAGCACTGTAGATCATAAATTAGAGGCAGGGACTCTCACTACAGAGTACTCAATAAGCCCAAGAAAGGCAACTCATGAAATTATCCAATAATGCAAACCTTGTTATAATGCAGTATTTGTGGTCCATACCTGCTGAGTGCATTATGTATTGAACCGTGTCATACTGAAAACTGCAATGTTTTGAGATTAGCATACTGTACTTAGTCATGGTATAGCAGGCACTATCATAATTTATTAAATGATGGTATATGGAAAAAGAAATGAAGATACAATAATAAAGTTTCACCTCGATTTCTTTCAACTCATATTAACATACACTGGTATGATTTGGTCATAGGGTGCACATTGGTACTACATTATATCCAATAGTATTTTAACAAGGTACATGATAAAGGGGAGAACCGTATCATGTACAAAAACTTAGTTCTGATAAGTTACATGCAACTAAATACCTTCCTGAATTCCTTGTAATATGCTTTCAAGGAGCTCTCCACATTTTTTCCTCCTGTATACTTTTCCATCTTTTCATGAGCTCCTTTCTGTAAAAAAAAAAAAAAGCCAATTATTACAGACTGGACTCATCTTCTACTTTAAGATGCTATGGATTCCCTTGTATTCACAGAGTATGATTATTATTTTTATTTAAACTATGTTGTTACAAGCCACAAATATAAATTGCAAATAATGCCATTTCCATCGGAGGAATATCCATGAAAACAAATACCAATGAAAATGTCATTCATAATATTTGATGTTTTTCAGTTTTGCACAACGCTACAATTACTATTCAATTACTGTCACAAAATTGTAAATAGTAATTTCTGCATCATTAATGTCTATATGAACTTGATTACTAAAATAAATATCCCTTGATGCTAACTTTGCTACTTTTAAATTTAAAAACCAGTTAGCTAAAATGATGAATAAATAAACAATGCTCCAGACAATTTGCATAGAAACTGTAATTATATATGTATTTCTTTCAATACATAAGCAATAATGGACATCTGACCTCACTCAATCATACAACATTAAATATGGAAACAAACAAACAAAAAAACGGTTATACCAAAAAATTACCTTCTTTTCATATTCGGCCGTTTTCTTCAGTGCATCTTTAACGAGATTATCTAAGTTCCTCTTTTTATTCAACAACTTTTCTCTGTCTTTTTTTCTTTTCTCTTTCTGCTTTTCTCTTTCTTCCTCTATCTGAATGAGATAAAATCCATTTTTTAAAATATAAACCCAGATTCTAATATTAAAAATTTGAAAGTTTTGTTATATTGATTCTAGTAATTAATTTTAATACTTAATGTCATGGGAAACAATGTTCTGAAGACAGAACTGAACTTTAATTAAATTAAAATTTTTCCACATGTTATTATTGTAAATGAAGGTTTACACAAATTAATTAATAATTTTCTGATTCAATACTGTATAAATATTGGCTGTTCAATCAAATTTGTAACCCTTACTGCAGAGGTTTAATTCATTACTACTAAAGAATATATGGCGATCAAGAGAATTTTGAGGGGAAATTATGAACAGAAAGTTCTTTCATGTACTACCATGTATAGTTGCTTATAAGTCGAACTGAAAATCTGTACAGACCCAGATCTGCTATCGCACAATGCACAAGTAGATCTGGGTATATGCAGTTTGTTTTGAGTAATCGGTGGAGCAAACAACATAGACCCTGATCTGCCAGCATATTATGCAACAGCAGGTCAGGTTTTATGTTGTTTGCAGCTGGACTCAACTTAAAGGCGAGTATAAATGGTATGTATGCAATGCATACATGTATAATACAAAATATGGTAATGCATGTACTTCAATTACAAAACTGGATCAAAGTGAAATCACAAGTCACAATAAGTGTTTAACTTAGAAAGAAAATGTTCAATTTAATTATTGGTTCTGCAATTATCTTGTTATAAAACAAGTCATTTAAGGCACAAGTATTTTCATAAATTGATAACCAGTCTACAGCAGGTTTTACAGCAGGGCTAAACCAAATTTTTATTGGCTAAGTGTTCCATAGGGTAAGTGACATGAAACTTTTTCTTGTCCTGCATCAGTGTAACTAATCTTATATACTGCACGTAAGATCAAATCTGCTTAAAATTCACCCATCCAATTGGACAAGCATCTTGCCACTGGTAAATGAGTTTTTGAGCCCTGTACAAAATTATTAAAATGGACAAACACTTTGTAACATTCACGATGTTTTGCATGACATATCATAAAATGGCCTAAAGCAAGCATAGCTTTCAGGGAAAAGTGTAGTTTTGACATAAAAATGGCATCTCTGCATGATCAAATTCAGGCAAGATGTAAATTTGTTCGCTACACTGACTTGTTTCAAAATACAGTAACTCATTGGTTTAAGTGGCAAAATGAAGAAAATATTCTGTCAAGCTTCTTGGTAACTCTGCTGCACTAAATATATCTTCATGCACTTTCTGATTAAAACATGTCTGTTGGTGACTTATCCATTTATTTCATTTTTAAACACTAGTATCATCTAAAATATCACTGCAAAGTACTGAATAATTTGGCTGTGTGAAAATGATAAAATGTAAAAATACATGACAAAAAGTAATTGAATCCGATGTAAAATTCAATAGAGAAAGTTAATACCATAAGAATGGCAATGAGTGGCAATGATGAAAAATACAAAACTATATACGTGTTTTGTTTCAATTTGGTGGAAAGAGTGACTTTGATCTAGCATGGGATGCATCAGGGCTGAGACATATTCATAAGCAATATCAAACAAGTTCTTTCCCCTGACTCATAACAAAACTATGAATACGGTTGTCTTAATTACATACCTCATTTCTATGCTTTCAAAATATTTGTAGCTTTACCATAATTTAAAACAAAAGGGATTTATAAAAGTTTGATTCACTGTGTCTAAAAATATTTACACATGGATGTCAAAGTAAGTAGTTCCAATCTGGATGTGTGATACAGACATACGGACAGAGCAGCTGCATTGAATGCCTGATCAAGCATATAAGATTAAATGGGTACAAAATAAAACTACTTCCAACACACCTTACTTTTTTAGTTTTAATGTGCTTACTCCAAATCGATCTTCAATTTATTTCAATATGAACAATTTCAGGATGTTCTCTACTTTAAACATAAATGAGCCTCCACGGCACTCACATGCAAATGTTTTCTTTGTGTAAATTATTTGCTGAATCAAACACTCATTAATCATCATTTTGTTTGTCAGCTGCTAACATCTGATAAGGAAATTTTAATTAGTTTGTGTGTTCCAATGAAACAGGGAACAAGCGAACTGAGCACTGAAACTTCTGTCTACTTGTGACACTTTAAAAGTAGTACTGTCAAAGAGAAATGATATAAATTAAAAAATCATTCTAAAAGAAGGCATACATATAGATTATGCCAATAACAATCTGCATTTACTAGTATAGAAATAACGAACCCTTCTTTTCCGTTCTTCTGCTTCCCTAAGTATAGCCTCCTTAAAAGGAAGACTGTTGGGAATTCCAGGGTCCTTCCGCCTAACTATAAAACAGAAACATGGGGAAAAAAGCACTCATCTAAACTCGTACATAACAATTCTATATAGATAATAAATTTCATCCCTTTTTAAAACAACATTATATACATAATTACTTATCATTTACTTATGCATGACTTGTTACTGTTACACATACAGTTATGTTTTAACTTATTTTCTTAATATTACAAATTACCTGGCTGATTTATAATAAACTTTGATACAACTATTAAGGAATGAAAATATCAATAACACTTTTGGCTAAAATGGCAAATAAAGGCAGAATGCAGCAAATGATTTCTAAATAATAATAAAAAATAATTAAGATAGGAGTAAGAAGCTATACGTAGAGTACATTACAGATTTGAAAATTTAATGGGGGTGGGTGGGGGCGATTCCCATTTCCGTTTGAAAAAAAAAAAAGAAGAAAAGTTTCTGATTATACAAGGGATTTAAGGAAGAAACTTGAATCTGATTGATTTTGGGCACACTATCTATGATATCCTTATGAAGGTAGTGTATTAAGAAGCAAAATACTATGACTGTATGTACACACCAGTAGCATACACATTATTTACATTTATACTTCTTTTATTTGTCTATCACAAAGTATTCAGTGTAAAAAGGTATGATCCTGTCAAACTCACTTGTACCATAACTCATCAAACTTCTTGAGAAATAATGTTACTTTTATTATAGGATTTGAACTGAGCACCAATTTGCTTCTGTGACTGGTTAATTTTCAGATGGATCACTGAAGCTCCAGTCTGTATAACTCTCTTGAATCAATAAATTCGCACTGATCTCTATCAAAGCATGAATACCTGATATATCTAATAAAACTTCTATACAGGGATGGAACCAGCCTAAAAAAAAAAACTAAAAATTTTCCATGCACCTGTAGGGTACAAAATAGTGTGCAATTTCATAAGTAACTGTAAGCATGCACAACACTTTCAAAATCATCAAAACATGTAAGAAAAGATTATTAACTATTATTATCATTTAGGAACTTGAAAACTGTTCATTTATGTACATGAATATAGCTACTGAATCAATATACAAGTACTCTATTATATCTGCGGATACCCCTTACTTCTGCTTGTATTAAATAATTTTCCAATTTAAGGACAGTTCTGAAAGTGCTCTGGCATCTCTTGCAAATTTTCAGGATGGACTTATCAATTTTGGGCCAATGTACAAAGGTAAGCCATGTTCCAAAATGAACAAATCAAAGCTTCTTGATGGGCCAATGCACAATTATAAGCCATGTTATGCAATGAAGCAACAGATCAAAGCTTCTTGATGAGATTTTCAATGTTGAATGTTAATGAACTTTCCTCTAGAGGCCTTTTCTGATGGAATATTAGTTGTGGTTGACACTACTGGCACATCGGGAGCCAGCCCATACACAGTCTAGGGCACCTGCAGCGAGGTGGTTATTGCCATTTGCACAGATGAAAGTGACTGAAAAACCACTGGAAGCTTCTACATCTTTGAATCTGATCTTCCCTGCCAGTTCTTTTTCATTTTTGCATGGTTATGGAATACTTTTTTGACAGCTGATCCAAAATTAATTTTTTCTTTGCAACTCATATATCTGGCTAGTCCAGGTTCCTCCGATTTCTTAAAAAAAACTCCTTAATGTCATTGTTTTGTTCTAATCAGCTCCATTTGAACTGACTGGTCCATACATTTTCCTCTTTCAATGAATTTAAATTCAGCAGAAGCCATGAAATTATTCAAAACATCTGGAGTGTATGAGACATAACTCAAAACTGCAACTAAATGCACAAAGAAATTCCTGCGTGCATGTTAATACTCCTGGTACTAATGATATGGAAAAATAGGAACTGGTCTAGAAATGGGTTAAGATAAATAGGGTTAAGATAAATAGAGTACATATGGGTTTGGCTGGCCAGGATTGGTTGAAAATGGTTGGTAAGATTTTAAGAAAATAATCTTTTGAGAGCTTATCCTAGTTGTAACTGAAAAAAAACCCCTAGAGACATCGTTATATTGATAGAATTTCAGTCCTTTTACAGATCTGAGTTTGAAAGACTCACTACTGAAATCACCTGACTCTTTGGTGCAGTATTGAAAGCATGTTTGAAATACATGTAGATCCAGAAAATACCATGGGTCGTATGGTTTTCTCTGCACCGAAGCTTTCATCAAAGATGTGTCTATACTGATAAGGCACACACAAAAAATATGTGTTTCCAGTCAGCCAGCCATCCCTATTTTTCATTGCCGACCCTAGCACTTTTTTCCCCCAGAGTAAAAACAAACTGATTTGTGCATTGAATTAAGTGAGTTTTGCCATGTATATGAAGCACTTAGTACATTATATATACTAATCATTATAATATATATTATGTTTAAAAAAAAACAAAGAGTGCAACAGGAAACACATTTTTTGGGCCTAAATATAAGTTTGATAATGAGGACTCAGAAATGTGAAGTTACTGAATTTTTAATATCATGGTGTTTGCATGGGTTTACTATGGGAACTGAATTAGTACCGTGAGTAGAGATGTCAAAATTTTCGGAAATTTCTACCAGGTACCCCTCAATCATAACAATCAGTTACCCAGGTACCTGATCAAAGGGAAATTCTATTAAATGTGAAACTGAACTGCTCTGTTGTAGGTTCTCACATGCCCACCCCCAAGACAGGTATAAGTGTAATTTATTACTAATGTGGCAAAAAGTGTAATCTGAGCATAAAAAGAGCAATCTATATATTACACGTCATAATTACAGAGAACTGTATGAAAAACATACATATTTATTGTATTTAACATACATTTATTTTTGCTACTTACCGGATCTGCAGTTAAAATTTTTGTCCCAAATTGGCAAAATCCAGTTAGATTAGTAGTTAATACAAGAGTACAGACATAAAAGAAACAGATGAATTATTTATGCATAACAGTCTACAAGTCCACAGTAACTTTCTCGAATAGTCATAAAGTTCACAAATGATGAATGTAGTAGTATCCTTGACCTACTATGGTTCGTCCCTTAATGACCATCTGGTGCAACATGTTTTTAAGTTTAACAAAATCCCTCTCCTTTAACATTTTTCAGTAACATAACATCCAACAGTCACATCGATACAGCCTGGTTTTTTTTATGATGATATCTGGTGCCATTTATTTTCAGTTTAGACTGGTCTGCTACATATGTAGTATCAAAACAGAGTGAATCTATGACAAGTGGTTTCACATTCAAGAATACCATCCGTTTCCCTGGAACTGTTTCAAGCAAAATCAATGCAAAAATTACCATATTTACACACATGGTCAATTTTTTTTTCAGTGTTATTAAATAACAAAGATCTTCCTTATATTTAAATATTTCAGTGAAAAATTTAATTTTGTATAGTTGTCCATTTTGTTCATTTTTTCCTAACATGGTAAAAGAAGTGCATGTTACGGTAACCAAGTTTCTGTGTTGCCTTTGCCGTTACAAAAAATATCTGCCTTGGGTTTCCCGCTAATAAAAGAGAGTCCAGTAAACAAACATGTGAACAGTGGTCCTGACCTGAACAGCTAATACTTGCTCCAGGGCCACAAACTTGAGGCAAAAACGGCATTAGTTAAACCGGACATTTATATTGTGCTTTCTTTTATTTGAATTGTAATTCGTATTTAAATTTTATTTCATCAAATATTTCTTAATTAGTACCTACTGTCTCTGTCATCAGGATCTCAAACCAAGCGTATTTAAGTCGCAAGATGAATGGCGCATGAACCATGGACAGGCACGAAGTTAGGACGGTCTAGCTATAAATATCAGCACTGATTCTTAAATAGGTCGCACGAGAAAGGAGAGAAGTGTCCTCCCTTGTATTATTATATAGTACATGTATGACAAGTAAATTGTAAGCAGCCATATGAGCTCCTGTGATGATCAATAATTGCGCACACAACATGAACCTCAAACTATAATCGTTATTCTGTGTCTCAATCTGAATTTGGAATCCTTTTTTATAAAACGGGTACCCGTTTGCTCATTTTACTACCCAGGTTATTATTAAAGGGGGGGGGGGGACCTGTTGGCATCTTTAACCGTGAGCCCTTAACTTCAAATACACTGAGTCTCTGTGTCTTGTTACTTCCTTTCCCACATGAATTATATCCAGGAAAATATATTCAGAAAAAAAAGGAAAAAGTCCAATGGAAATTTTAATAAAAAAAGGAAAACTGATATGCATTAAAAAAACAACATAATTTTGACTAAAACTGGAAAGGTTCCATCCCTACCAAATGAACCCACTAAAACATATTTACCAGATGTATTTAACAAAGCATGCGTACCAGCCATATCTAATAAAGCATGTGTACCAGCCGTATCTAAAAAAGTATGTGTACCAGCCATATCTAATAAAGTATGTGTACCAGACGTATCTTAAAAAAGCATATGTACCAGACATCTAATAAAAGAATGTATACCAGATGAATCTAAAAGAGCATGTGTAATAGACATCTAATAAAAGATGTATACCAGATGAATCTAAAAAAGCATGTGTACCAGACATCTAATAAAGGATCTATACCAGATGAATCTAAAAAAGCATATGTACCAGACATTTAATAAAGGATGTATACCAGATGAATCTAAAAAGCATGTGTACCAGACATCTAATAAAGGATGTATACCAGATGAATCTAAAAAAGCATGTGTACCAGACATCTAATAAAGGATGTATGCCAGATGAATCTAAAAAAGCATGTGTACCAGACATCTAATAAAGGATGTATACCAGATGAATCTAAAAAGCATGTGTAATAGACATCTAATAAAAGATGTATACCAGATGAATCTAAAAAGATGTGTACCAGATGTATCTAATTAAACATGTGCCAAACATATCTAATAAAACATATGTACCTGATGTATCTAATAAAAGAAATCATTTTCATTGTTTACTGATGTTTATTCTGTTAACTGATGGCAAGCGAAGATCCAGTGTTTGAAGAGGTACAATGAATGCCTGAGCTGTGCAATATTTTTACAAGTAAGACAAAGTCTGCCATTATTAAACTAATGTATACTTTAACAAGCTATTATCAATTCAGTATAAAATCTACAGCTTAGATAAATTCTAACCCTTACAGCTTATTTTCAGATGAATTGTCAGTTTTTTGGTATTATATCTATTTTATTTCAATCTAAATATATAATGCCATTTTTTAAATCTGGAAATGTGCATTTCATAGATGTGGAAATCATTTGTTTACCACATGCACTATACTGACACTAAGTCAATTCTGGATTGTGCACTATTGTTAACAAGGTACACTGTAAACATAACAATTTGGAAGAGGCACTGTGCCATAAATAAAAAGGTGTGCCATTCTTGCAAATGACAATAGGCAGGGCTCTTTATTCATCTACACCTGCCCACTGAACTTACTGAACTGAATATTGTGCGCACACAAGTGTATAACACAATGAAAGAATCAGTGAAAAAAGAAATTCTAATTTTGGGCCCTGCTATCAATATAAATACTTACTTTTGTTTGGATGTTTCCTTGCCTCTTTCTTTTGTTTCTTCTTATGATCCCTTACCTATCAGAAGAAATCAACACTATAACTCATAAAATAGCACAATGGTTGTATAATTAAATACTGTGGTACATCTATAAACTGATACAGTTTAGCACATTCCATTATACAAAATGGGCATGATCATGGATCCATCTCAGGGATGAAACGATACTGACCCCTTCTCAGTTTAACACAGTCCCTTATACAACACAGGCATTATCATGGATCCGTCTGAGGGATGAAATGATATTGATCCTATCTCAGTATAACACAGTCCCTTATACCACATGGGCATGATCATGGATCCATTTGAGGGATGCAATGATAATGATTCTACCTCAGTATAACACATTTCCCTATACAACAAAGGCCTGATTATAAATCCATCTGAAGGCTGAAATGATATTGTTCTTACCTCAGTATAGTACAGTTCCTTATACAACACTGATGTAATTATGGATCCATCTGGGGGGTGGGGGTGCAATGATATTGACCCTACCTCAGTATAATATAGTTCCATATACAACACTGGCATAATCATGTATTCATCTGAGGGATGAAATTATATTTTCCTTACCTCAGTATAGCATGGTTCCTTACACAACACGAGTCTGATCATGGATCCATCTGAGGGATGAAATGATACTGACCCTACCTCAGTATAACACAGTTCCCTACACAACACAGGTCTGAGTGTGAATTCATCTGAGGGATGAAATTATATTGATCCAACCTCAGTATAATGTGACCTTGCTTATATGGTATATATGGCTCCCAGTAACAGTATCATGGTTAGGGAGCATTATGCTCAAAATATAATAACAAATAATTTGCTTTGAGCTATCTTGGCACTATATCCAGTTCTGTTCTGTATGCCCACTCAGGCTGTTCTTGAAAATATTAACTTTATCTTTTAATATAATCTAACAAGAGGCCTCTGACCATGTAGAAGAGGCCTTGGACCCTGTAGAAGAAGCCTTGGACCATATAGAAAGAGGCCTTAGACCATGTGAACAAGAAGCCTTGAACTATGTTGAAGAGGCCTTAGACCATGTAGAACAAGAAGCCTTAGACCATATAGAACAAGTGGCCTTATACTATGTAAAACAAGAAGCCTTGAACCATGTAGAACAAGCCATAGATCATACAGTATAAGCTCTTAATCATGTATGTATGTATGTGTGTGTATGTATGTATGTGAATGTAGATGTGTATATATGTTCATGTGTATATCTATGTATATATGTATGTGTATGTGGGTATATATATACATATTTGTATATATAGGTATATGTATCTATACATGAATGTATTTGTTTATATGTGTGTATTGATGTATAATTTATCTCTAAGATTGGAAGATTGAATGCAGGTAAACTAATTTGGTAAAATAAAGTTAATGGCACTTTTAAACTACAAATATTTGTTGCAAGTAGGTCTACTTTTGTATGTCCATTGTACATTTAACCCTTTACCTACTACAGCTGTTGTGCAGTTTCACTACCGCTGAGTGCTATCATATCAGTTGCTGAGACTACTGAGGCTGGTTTCATGGCTGACTACAGAAACTGACAATAAAAACATGGTTACATTTAATTTATATTCATTATTTCATTAGCTTTTGCTGGATTTCAGTGAAATAAAAAACAGCTTACCTTGTATAGTGTCTGTTATTTATATATTTCCACTTTATATACTCCTACATCCCATCATACAAGAAATCCCAGTCATGTAAACTGTTTTGAATCCCACAAAATAAATCCAATATTTACATATGTACATATAAAAACATGAATGAAACCCACACTCTAATTACAAAGTTGAGAGAGGTACCTCTCAAAACAATCATTATCCACACATAAATGTACTTGGCATTGTTTGCATCCTATGAAAACTTCATGTCTCCTCCCTTCCCTTATACACATCTTGTACATTCCAAGAGATGCCCACATCTCTGTGATGCTGATTTCATACCATTTCAGGTCTTGCTTTGTTTCTTTCACAAGCTTTCCCACCAGACAATCAGGAAAAAACTTCAGAAAAAAATCTTTCTCACTGCTTAGTGGTCCAAGCTTGATTGTTGAACCAACATGAGAATCAAAATCATTGATCTTGAACATGGCGAGGTCATCACTCCATTGTGCAAGTGGGACTATGTCCTCCTCGTCATCCGATTCAAAATTACTTACATCTGGTGTTGAAACGGGACTATCATCAATATCTGATCCATTTTCTAAGAATGATCCATTAAACTCTTCAATATCGCTTGCACTGAACCCTTCAAAGTCACTCATATCTGAATCGGAATCCATCTTTGTTTATCTTAACTACACGTGTTTCATAAATTGCAGGAAAGCCCTTCCAGTGTGTCTAAATTTAACCTCTCATCTTTCAAACTTGTATCAAAATGTTGAGTAAACAGTCCTCTCATTGGTTATGATAATCAAAAATAAGTAAACTTCGTACTTTCAACCAATCAACATTAAGTTAACATAGCAGTCACATCCGCATAGATGCAACACTGGAGTTTTGAGTACTGCTGAACTATATGCACATAAGCGACACTGAGGTAGTAAACGAGGCTTATCGCCACTGCATATATGCGTTAATGGGGTTCAGGAGCTATTTAGAGGTGACACTTAGATGCGGCAGTCGAAGCTAAAGGGTTAAAGTCTAAGTTTTAATAATGTATATTACATTTACCAGCATATATTTTCTCCAACAATTTTTGCTGTCCCTTTGACTATCTATATTTTTGTCTCACTAGCTTATATACATCATATTTTGGCTCACTAGTTTACTTTTAGAATTCATTTTTTCTTCTGTAAACCTTTTTGTTCATGATTTATTTTGCAGGACCTGTGTTTCTGGAGCTGAACAATTTCCTGTATGTCTGTATGCTATAAATGATAATACCAAATGCTATATAAATGAATACAAAATAGATAAAAATATATACATTTACAATTTAACATTTTTTACTATCATTCTATTTTCTGGTACATACGACAGAAAAAAGATTTATTTATTTATTTATTTATTATTTTTATTTATAAATTTATTTAAAGCCCAGCAAAGCAATGCTTGTCTTCTGTCTTGCAAGGAGGAATTTAGCCTACAGTGTACCTTTGACTTTAGTTGCTTTTTTTTCTTTATTGTTTGTTTTATTCTTTCATTTTTGTTTTTGTCACTATGATAGCATCAGATGCATGGTTAACTTAAAAAATTAGTTACATACCAATGTATTTATGTTTGAATACTGTAGCCAGTTTTAGTTTTGATATTTCCCTGGCATATATCAAATCACTGATATTTTCTAAATTGTTGCATTCTTAATCTATTTCTACAACCACTTTCTGTTGATCACAAAAGATGGTGCATATGTGAGGAATTTATATTTTTGCACTGAAAATGGATAGCTCAAAACTTCAAATAATATCTGCCAACTGTTGGGGTCTTGGAGATTTTAAAAAATTTAAGGAGGTTTTTGATTATCTTAGAAGAAAACAGTGTCATATATATTGCTTACAAGACACACATTTTATAGAGGATAAAATTTCATATATTAAGGCATAATGGGGGTTATGTGTGAGTGTGATTTCAATTTTTAATGTAGTTTTAACAATTTTTCAGTCATATCGCTACGATGTCTGCAGTGTGGAAGTTTATAGTGATGCGTAGCACTGGGGCATCATGCCGCAGACATGTCCCACCCAGTCACATTATCCTGACACCAGGCTGATCAGTCCTAACACTAACCTCTTAACGCTGAGTGCCAAGCGAGGCAGCTTTTAGTACCATTTTTTTAAGTCTTTGGTATGACTTGGCCGGGGATCGAACCCATGACCTCCTGCATCCAAGGCAGAAACTCTAACCACTGGGTCACTGGAGCGGTCCAATATGGGGTTATGAATGTATTTTAAATTGTTACAGGTCAAACTCACAAGGAGTTTGAAGTCTATTCAACAACAACTTTGAATATGATATAAGAGAATGTAAGATCCTGATGGTAACCTGTGTGCACTAGGTATCAAAAATTGGTGAAAGGAACTTTTCTTTAATAAATAAATATGGGTCAAACAATGACTGTCCAGAATTTTACAATATAAATGATATTATTTATGAATATGAAAATGAATCTACTTTACATGTGGGGACTTTAACTTTATTCAAGGTCCATTCCGAGCATTAAATTCTCGATTAAAGATTGATACATCAAGAAAAAAAAGTCCTTTAAAACAAGCTAGATTAGATTTCTATCTTATGTCTGAATTTCTTATGCCAAATGTAGAAAACGTGACAACTGAAACAAGTTATAAGTCTGACCACTCCATGATAATATTGCATTTGAATTCAAATAATTTCATAAGAAGCAAAGGTTTGTGGAAATTTAATAACAGTTGATATAAAATATATTGATGAAATCAATAACTGCATGAATAGAATAAAATTACAATGCGCTTCAACTGGGAGAAATATTGCCAATTATTCCTAGATGCATTGTTCTTTGAAATTTGTGGAAAAACAATTTCATATGTTTTATATAAAAAGAAATGTAAATCAAAACAAGAAAACAAATTTGTACAACAAGCACAGTCCATACAGAATGGTTCCATGGGTACTTATAAGTTAGAAACATTGGAGTCTAAGAAAAAAAGAGCTTGAAAGTATGAGAAAAGACAAGCTTCGGGCAAGTATTATTAGATCCAGAGTAAAGTGGATGGAAGAGGGCAAGAAAGCAACAAATTACTGCTGCTATCTAGAAAACACAAACTATGTGAATAAAACAATTACAAAATTAAAAATAAAATTATCAGTCAATTTAATATTCTAGGGGAAGTTAAAGAATATTATAATAATCTATATAAGGCGGAAAAAGAGGTAGAAGGTACAGACTTACAGGACCTTCTCAAAAACTATACAATTCCTAGGCTTACCCAACTGCAATCTTTAAGGTTACAAGGCAAAGTTACCCAAACCAAAGTACCTGATTCTTTGAAAAGTATCAAAAATACCAAAAGCCCTGGATCAGATGGTTTCACAACTGATTTTTAAAAGTCTTTTGGACTGACATTGGGGAATTTGAGATTAGAAGCATATGAAATTGGATCATTCTCAACTGTTCGAGACAAAGCATCATAACCTGCAAGTTTCATTCCATTTCCTTTTCGATGGTTGGTTTAACATTTGATTTCAGGAGTGGTTTGTAAAGGTCTTTACACCCTTTATTATTGTGAAAGACAATTTCCACATGGAAATGGATAAATGGTCTAGCCAGTGTCATTATATCGAACTGCAACTTTTCACATAAGAACTTGACACTGAATTATACCTTGAAAATAAGGAAATTCATGTTGAGACCATAGTTAGCTTTAAAACTATGAAAGTCAATACACCTCTCCCTCAATAACTCATGTAAAATTGGGGACCAAAAACACAGACTGCACTATAAGCGAGGGGGCGAGTTATTGAGGGGCCACCATAACAATATGAAATGGTGCCATCCTTGCTGGACATCGAGAGAACTGCTGGGGGGAACATACTGGTCTGTTTAATGGCTGCATAATCATTTTAAAATTGCATTGGAAATAAATGCCAATAAAGCACATTTTATAATGAAGTTACATTTTTAAATGTAAAAATGACATTTATTTTCAATCTGCCCAACCGCTGAGAGACGGTTAACATTATTCCAACTGGTTTCAACAAAACCTCATGTGTATGCAAAAACATTGTGTATTACATCACTGCTTTGTGTTGTTGTTAAGTAGTCTGGTTTCCTGATCTGTATATTCCTTTCTTGTTCTCTACTATAGTGGAATGCAACAGAAGGAGCCTGGGAACAATGCTAATTGATTCAAATTCACAATCAGACAAGATTCCTTTTATTAAAAAAGATGGAACATTTAGTTTGTGAAACAGTTGTCAATGTTGAAAGTCAATTTTGTTTATTTTTCTATTAGTCAAATACTGATGCCATGATTTCATTGCAAGTAACAGTGCAACTTCATCTCAACCACGAGGAAATCTCCAAGTGCCAATTCAGGAATTACAACTACAAAATCTGAAACTAGCTTGTTATTAATAAAACATATCTGTCAGCCAGAATTTTACTGCATAGAGAAAAACCTCCGGAGATTTTTCAGATCAAATCAGTTAATCAGGAATGAAGTGACATTATATGTTATCAATGCATTATACACTATAAAGTACACATCATGCTATAAATTCGTGCATATAGTGTCACTTCATTCCTGATCAACTGATATGATCTGAAAATTCGCTGGGGTTTTTTATCGCTTGTTTTCTCTTTTTTTTTACAGTGATGAAAAATAATTGTTTTAGAACTACTGTACGAATATGTATTACATGTATCATCTTTCTTATCTTGTGTATATATAAAAAATGTTTCATTGGAAAGATCTGAAAAATAAGCATAATGCTCAATACTATATCAACAAAATGTTTGTACAATACTGAACATTTAATAATTAAAAACTGATATAATACTGGATGATGTTTATAAAATAAGAGTTTATATAAAGATATATTATACCACCCTTCACATCAAATATTTTATTGTCATGTCTTTCAAAGTTTGATGACATCACCGTGGTTCGTTAAAATTAGACACAAATCTTCTCACCTTCTTCTCAATCTTTGCTCTTCTCTTTGTTGTCTGTCTTTTACTTTTCTTTCCTGGTAATGAAGATTAATGTTTCTCATTTAAAACTTTTACAAATGGAATTTAAGAATATTTCATGATTCTTTCAAAATATACAAACATCCTTCAGAATATCAATGCCAACTGGACTCACTGAATGTTTCCATTTGTTGACATAATATCAATTTTAATGCTGATTATATTATGTTGACATTCTCAACTCTGTTCAATACTTTTCTAAATCACAGAAAGTCTATGGAACTAATGAACTAATAAAAATGTGCTACCTGATACACATCGAATCCTATGAATGAAGTCTCTCTTCTCCCAATGCTAAAGTCGAATCCTACTGTAAAATAGTACATCAGAGAAGTTTCATTTATCCATGATGTCAGTAATACATGCTGAAAGTTTATACAATGAAGTTTCTCTTCTCCCAATGCTAAAGTTGGTATCATGAATGGAACCTGGTGCTGCATCTTAAAATGATAATCTCAGTATAACAGTCCTTTATATAAACACAGGCATGATTCATCTGAGGAATCAATTGATATTTATCTTATCTCAGTATAAAACTGAAGCTTATATAACATGGGCAAACTTACTACAATTGTTTAACTTATTTTTTATTGATAATAATAAAATGTTCAAGTGTATTCCATATAAATTAATTTAATCACATTTATTACTAAAATAGTGACACAGCAAAACTATATCCTAGTCCTACAATGTAAGACATAGCACATGTTGTTTTTGTTTAAGTGCTATGTCTTACTACCCAAATAACGGCCTTGCATAGACTGTTCTGATGTTGGTTGACATCAGAACGAGTAGTCAAAGTTTCAGGAATATCCCACACACATGGCAGCCAATATCGACACTTCCACTAATTTATGTACTACTAATATACTTACAGTGCTGTCTTTATCCTGGTGGAATCAAAATATGACACTAGCAAATGGACGCATTTTCATGTTCCATTGACATATATTTGAATTTGTTGCAATGCGATGATAGTCGAAGTATGCCGAAGTATGTTCAAGTAGGTTCATGTGGAGGATATGTTTCTTGAATGAAACGAAACGTTGCTTACAGTTCCAATAGGCATAATATATTTTTATTCGTTTCATTAAAGAATAATATTTAAACCAAAACTGATTTCGGCATTCCCGGCTTTCATCACTTTCCAGTCAACTGAAATGTAGGCCAACGAAACTTGAAAACAGGTCCATTTCTTTTGTGAGAATCTAATTTATTAGAGAAAAGACATCAGGGTAAGTAAAGTCTGACAAAAACATTATAACTTTACTTTGTAGAAAAGCGTCGTTATTGGTTGCCAGTTGTGTGTGATATTTCTGAAAATGTTACTTTCGTTACACTGTTAGTCAACACCAAATCACGCTACACTGCACTGTTAGTTAGGCAGTAAGACCCATCACCCTCCCAGAACAAAAATATCGGGTGATGTGTCTTACGTCGTAGGACTAAACTATACCCATATGAATTATTCTATATGAAAAATACAATATAAATATAAGAATGATCTAAATGGTAATACTGGTTTATGTCACACATTTTTAATTCTTCTTGACCAGAAGCCCCTTTTATATGTACAAGTTTCAAGAAACATAAACCCAAACGTTTAATGAAAGAATGACAGATGAAAGGTTGTTACATGAACATGAATATGGAATATGGCAAAAGGTACTGGGCTACCCCAGATGACTACCGAAAAACTTTATCTGCACCATAAAAAGGAGTTTCTGACTACTGATTTTCATGAAATTATGTGGAACCGTGTTTTATACATGTTTGATAAATTCGTTTTGTTGTTTATTTTTAACTGCATGTCCCCATCGTTCCAGTTAGCGGAATCACGCCAAGAAAGAATTTCTAATTGATATTTATGATTCTTGGATGCATCTCACTGAAAAATAGATTAGTTAAGTTTCAAAAAAGAGGTACTTCATAATTATGCCCATGGTTTATTACTGGACGATATTTTTCGTTACAGATTTCTCCCACACTGCTTAAAGACAACAAGGTCAATGTTTTCGTTCATTTCTTTTCATTCTGCTGGAAACAATAAAACAAAAAAAACCCCACAAGTATTGTAGCCGAAAGTGGGTATGTGTTCTCCTCGGAATCAGGTGACAAACAATGACCTCGTGCTTGTATTTCACTGCATTAACTTAGATGAAATTGACAGAAATGAATACGTTCAAACGCTAAGTTTAAAAACATATCTTCCTTAAATCAGCCCCCAGAAACTGCAGATAAACATACTGTGAAACTGTGCAACCATCTTCGAGCTCTTTTCCTATCCCAACACGTGTGAAATGCAGAGCATTAATTCCTAGTCATCTAAAGACCTGAATTTACAGTATGTAATAAAATAGTGCGCCTGCACAGCTATGGCAAAGTTAAAATACAAGCGAAGCACGTACCCGATGTTGCAATATATGATCAACAACAACAACAACAACAATAATAATAATAATAGTAATGATGATTACATTGATAATAATAATGATAATAATAATAATAATAATAATAATAATAATAATAATAATAATAATAAAACGATAACAAGAACACTGCAAAGCTGTGTGAAAAGGCTAGTACAATGTTATATGTAAATAATCAAAACTTTCTTCTGCTTCAATTCTTGCATTGTCATTTACAATCAACCAAGATATTAGATATAAGTACCCACCATGTCAGACAATTCTGCGTATGGGGTAATTCTGAGCAACGATACGTCATTTCTGTAAACATTGGATCACGTGTTATTTTGGGTCAAAAATCCATTTTGTATCAATAAAGAACGATCGTACTTTAATTAAGAAAAGTGATATTCATAAAGTGTACAAAAATATCCCACATTTCGACTCGAAATGCATATGAAAATGTGATTTCTAAATGTCAACATGAAGAGCCACTCTATGACCTTCTTAAGCCTGTAACCCAGAAAATCCTACTTAATTACTATGTATCTGTTAGAATCATACAAATAAATAACGTTACATTATATAAAAGATGGAAATGCACTGCATCTTAATCCAAGTTTCCAATTTTGCAAGAAGTTGTCCCACACGTACAAAGTCGTCTGCTACACAACGGGTCAACTTGCCGGTAGAAGGGATTCTCAAGAAATTCCCCGGCGTATAGTCTGTTTCTAAATTCTTTAATAATTTTCCCCCATAAACAAGATGTTGTAAACACATTACATCGTATTCATTGTTGTTTCTCTTCCACATAATAGTCTATTTTTTTTTTTTAATGTTGAACTTTACTAATTTTTGTACAAGATCGGTTTAGTTTGCTTAATATCTCTTGCCATTTATTGGCATTGTTACGTTGAATTTTGTAAAACTAGCTATAAACCTGACCTAATTACTCGACCGAAGTGCTGACAGAAACAGTCCAAAGTAAAGTATTTCATTTCCCTAGCCCGATTAATAAACATTGCATCATTTCAAAGGTATGCGCAGAATAGGCCGACATATCGCGAGTCATGAAAAACACGGGGGTGGTATCCTGTGTGTCCCAAATTAATATTATTTTGAACAGAATATTCTGGTGACAATTGCTTCTTTTCAAATGGTAAGCACTGCAGTATTTTATTTTCGTCAATCGGTCAAATTCGGTATGCGTTTTGCTTCAGTATTGGAGACGGAAACCTTACTTGCGCAGAAATGCCCGACAGCATTGTACGTAGAAGATTATGTTGGACAAAGTATTTACAGAGTACAACAGAGAGTAATATACACTATATGTCCTCTTTAAAGAAGCATCCATTCAAAGAAAAGAAAAAAGCACAAAACGCATGTGTACAATTATAAATATATGCCATTCAAATATCGTCAGTATTAAAAAGGAAACATTTATCATAGATTTCTCCAGGTCACTCTGTGGTTGGTGATTGATGATTAATTTAGTTTAAATATTTTCCATGCCAATACTACAGACAGAGGCTAATACTGGTACTTGATCAGAGCATCCCGAGTTTGAAGTCTGAGTCAAACAGCATGAAGTCTATAGGAACTGTGGTTTTATACAAATGGGATGAATGAATATATTAGAGTAAAAAGTACATTTCTGCTATTATATTCCACGAGGATGACGGCTACATGAACACACAGGATCTATGAATATGTACACAACTGATAACACGTTTCTAGCCACCAAAAAGACATAGAAGCATCAATTTAATTATAGACTCAGTTTCGCTTATCTATTTATTACATGGCTGGTTACTTTCTCTACGACAAATTTTTTTTTAACGCTATGTTCCAAATCTCTCTCTCTCTCTCTCTCTCTCTCTCTCTCTCTCTCTCTCTCTCTCTCTCTCTCTCTATTTCCCCGTATCATTTATTGGTTGCCTTTAAAAATACAGTGGTTATTAAGGAATTTTTAGGTTCTGTGTCTTCAATATGTAGCACCAAATTACCACAGTTGCGTAGCACGAAATCATACCCCCCCCCCAAAAAAAAAATGAATGATGGGTCCACTCCGGATACAACTGAGCATTTTCGCATGTTTTATGGGCATCTCCTATCCCCGAAGTTGCGGGGCTGCTTTAGACGGTTGCAACGCCCCTGAATTATCGCCTTGTTTTCTCCAACGTAATGTGAACGACAGCTCCTTTTCGGCAATAGTGCTGGGTGCTAGCATTGATTTGATGTTGCTTTTCTCGAAATTTGAACTGGTTTATCATCAGGTTTTTCATAGGAGGATGTTTGTTCAAGAGCTATTTCCTTCCAGTTCAAGCTATAATTCGCTGATTTCAATGCCTTCCTTAATGTCCTCCTTGTATAAGTAGAAATAAGGCACGAAAAGCTCGCATTTTGACTTTAAGCATATATAAAACGTCCTAAAATTTGCTCTGAATAAAAAAAACATTAGAAAAATTTACAGGATCATCTACTTATAGTTGATATTGTGCATCTACTGCATTCACATGATCATACATTGGATTTTCGATTGAATTATCAAAATCGTCGCCACAACACTTAGTCAATCATCGCCACAACACTTAAGTCATTTTCGGTGATTTAAATAAATAAGAAATGGACAAAGTACAACTGGAAAAAGGACTGGGATTTATCACAAATAGCAAAAGAGTACAAACAGAACATAGCAATTGCAAATGGAACATATAAAGACATAACGGTGAAATGTTGACTAAAATGAGCTGGAAAAAGATGGACGAGAAAAAAAAGATGATAAAAGCATTAACAGTATATAAAATCTCTGTCAATGCTAGAGCATTCGGACCACTTCGGCTATTTCTGCGAGACAAACATATGCCTCGAATGTGTGTCGGCTCAGTAATTAACTGAAATATCATACATTTTGTTCGTCGGAAATTTCGCCACGAAAAAGAGCGGCAATTTATTCGGACCACCTCGGCTACTTCTACATTAGGGTTGATTGAGAAGTTGCGAAAGAAATTAACAACTTTTCGGTTAGTCCTTGTTTGGTAAATAACCTAGAAGGTCCGAACGGCAGCTAGTGGCAACTATTGGCTTACATTCGATGTGATAGTAGGACTGACCTCGAAGTTGCGAGCCAGTATTAGAGCTGCTAAATTTCTAAATCATTGTCAGTTGTTGTAATTTATATTGACGCCATTGAGCTGCAGATTTCTTCCAAGCGACAACTTTAGCTCACATAATTAATTGAAAGACGATTACATTACATCAAATGGTATCAGATACGTCACTGGATCTTTCTCTTTCAAAATGTGATTTCTTCTCTCTGCATTGATTGCTAGTTTGAAACAAACATTCAGACATATTATTTACAAACAGACAACAAAAATAAGAAAGTGGAACCCATTAACATTACTGGAATGCTTAAGACATAAAATTATATCCGTTGCTTAGTTTCTTGTTGATGTACTTGTGTCCTTGAAAACATTTGTCATAGTAGTTGTCATTACAGGAGTAGATGTTTACCGTGTAATAAAATTTCACATAGTGTATACATTGTTATAGTAATTATCATTATAAGAGTAGCTGCTTTCAATGTAATAAAGTCGCAAGTAGACTACACAGTAGTTGTGATTACAGGAATAGATGCTTACTATGTAATAAAATCTCACATAATGTATACATTGTTATAATAATTATAATGAAGAGAGTAGCTGCTTTCAGTGTAATAAAGTCTCAAGTAGTCTACAAATTGTTACAGCAGTTGTCATTACTGAAGTAGCTGATTGTAATGTGATAAAATCTCACATAATCTTATACATTTCATAATCACAAAGAATGTGACGCTTGCTAAAGACGCGATCATGCGAGGGCCAATGTGTTCTCACACACTCTCATCTGTGATAAAGAGATAACCATCTTGAATGATTCAGCTTTTGTTATTTTTTGTGATTTACTTTTTAACTCATAGGATATGTATTGAAATTCATTTCTTTTATTTAGCAACATGAATTTAAAATTAAACTTTTTAACCTTTAAAATTGATAAATTTTAAACTTCTTGCTACAAAAGGTGACTATTAAGTCGATTTCAATTAAAATTAAAATTTAAAATACTACTGATCTAACTTTTCCAGTTCAAATTAAATTCAATGGAAGATAGTGAGTAGAAAAATGAAAATGAATACAAGGTTAGCAAAGAACCTGAAAGGATACTTTGCAAAATCCACAAGACTCTTGTAAGAGTTGAACTTGGCAGACAACTTAGAAAACGTTCCAAAAGATTATAAGGAACGAAAAAAGAACAAATATACATTAAAACATCACTAAAAGATACAAATTCACTTAACTCACACAAAAGGTTCTATTATTGGATAAGTGGTGGTGTGGCGTGGTGATGTGGCTATTTCATGTATTTTGTTAATCTGGCATAAATGCAAAGCTGTTTCTTTCTATATAAACCAAAATATAAGAAACTAAAGCTATTGTCACCTCTAAAAAAGGCAGTACAAAATTGAATAAACCATGTCTATATCTTACACCCAAATACCAAAATTCCTTTAATGTCTCGAGTGATAAATAGGATGGTTTTCACATACAGACAAATGTCGAGCCAAACAAAAACTATTATGAACTGTGTTCACCATGCAGTACTTATATCCACTCCACTTGTTACATACAGCATACTTTTGAAGAAGTTTTTAAGATGTAAATAGGTCCACCTTAAAACCCGGATATTGGAGAAGGTGAGTACCTGATTATATCATTTTCAATGAGTTGGCTCACAGCAATCGGCTACCTGATAGCACACTTATTTTAGATAACATTGTTAGCTCACAATTGGCTACCGGATAGAACACTCTTTTTTAGATAACATTGTTATCACTGAATAGGCAAAATAAAAATAAAATTTGTATAGCTAAATGCTTGATTTTTTTTTATTGCCAAGAAAGAGCATAAGTTGTACATGCAGGCAAGTGTCCACTGAAAAGAAAAAATCTTCAACACAACTTACGCAGCATTAAGCATTGCTCTTATGCAAGGTGGTCTACATCATGCTTTTTTTATTTAGGTTTACAACTGGCATACCGTCAAGCATGGATTTTGAAAACATGCAACGCTAATCATTCCAGAGAATTTGTACCTATCAGTAATTTACAAACATGTTGCTAAATAAATAGCATTGCAAATTAAAATAAAACAGATAAAAGAGCAGAACGTATACAAAAGATAATTGCATTTTTTTCATTAAAAGCAGGCCAAAATAAAATGTTAAAATCATTAATAAAATAGTTCAACCTAGAACTTCTAAGGAGGCTATAAAACCAGCCACCACTCTATAAATCTAAACTATCTTCTTTTGTGCTGTTCTATAACCAGCAAAATTTATTAGTTTAATTTTTACCTACAGTATTATAATTCAAAGAGCAATTGTCCTTCCAAATAAATAGAATATTTGACTCAAACAACAATTTTTCAACACAGAATGTATATGATAATAATAATAATAATAATAATTATAACGAGGACTTTGTATAGTACCTAATCTTTAGAAGGTCTAAGCGCTTTACAACATTAGACAACACTTACAATATAAAAAACAAACAAAACATATATAATGATATGATTACAAAAAAAAAAAAAAACACCATGAAATTAGAAAACATAAAACATGCTGAAAATATTTAAGGTAGGAAAAATTATTAGGTCTTTAAGTTTGTTCTTGCAGTCGAAATAGGTGAGTTGTAAGAGCGCTCTTGAAAGAGATCACTGTGTCTTTGTGTCTAAGTTCAGTGGGCAATTCATTCCACGTTGCTGGGCCCAGGTATGCAAAAGAACGTTGTCCATATGACTTCGTTTTCATAGTGGGAATAATGAGAATACGATTGTCAGAAGAGGTGTGTAAGTATCTTGCTGGTGTGTACACATGGGTGAGGTCGGATAGGTATGTTGGACTGGAGCCCGTCAGTGAAACATATCACAGAGAACAAATTTTGTGTTTGATTCTGGATCGAATGGATAGCCAGTGTAGGTTACAGAGGCGGGGGGAGTGTGCTTTGATCGTGGTACTCTGAGGATGATCCGAGCAGTGTGTTTTGGACTTTTTGAAGTTCTGGAGTAGATATTTAGATGAACCAGACAGAACTGAGTTACAATAGTCCAGTCTTAAAAGTACTAAGGAACACACAAGTATTTTAGTGGCATCAACTGAAAGATATTTGCGAATGGAGCTGATGCGTCTCAGCTCAAGATATGCAGCCTTACATATGTTCATGACACGTTGGTGCAATGTGAGAGCACTGTCGAGAGTAACACCTAGGTTTCGTACTGGCTGTGTGAATTTAATGTTGGTGTTGCTGATATTTGTTGTTTGAGGTAAAGGATGTGAATGAGAACGTCTTTGTGTTGTAATCAGAAAGGCTTCAGTTTTATCATCATTCATCTGCAGCTTGTTACATGTCATCCATGATTTCACATCGGAAATGCACCTCTCTACGCCTTGGATGGTAGCATCAGCTTCATTTGGGTGGCTAGATTTGTATATTTGGGTGTCATCAGCATACAGTTGGTGAGACACTGGATGATGATCTATGACACTTGAGAGCGGCTGTCTGTATAGAATGAAGAGAACAGGTCCATGAACAGACCCCTGTGGAACACCACAACATAGATCAACAGGGCTGTAGTGTACATGTATTCCATCTACGGACACAATTTGTGTCCTGTTGACCAAGTAGGACTTGAACCACAGTAAGGCTGTATCATGAATGCCAAGTACATGCTGGAGACGGTGAAGTAATATATCATGGTCTATTGTGTCAAATGTTGCAGACAAATCCAGGAGGGTGAGGACTGTAATCCTTCCGCAATCTAAAGCAGAGAGAAGGTCATTTGCTACTTTCAGAAGAGTTGTTTCAGTACTGTGGCAAGGGCGATATGCAGACTGTACATTGCTAAAAAGACTGTTTGACTTCAAATGAGACACAAGTGGGGATGGAACAACTTTTTCTAAGATTTTTTTTACATGAATGGGAGATTAGAAACTGGGCGGTAGTTCTTTAAATCGTTATGGTCGAGTGTTGGTTTCTTCAGCAGAGGCATTACAATGGCAGTTTTGAAAAATGATGGGAATTCCCCGGATCAGGGAGAGGTATTAATAACATCAGTTAGTAAAGGCAATATTGGATCTAAGAACTCAAGCAGCAGTGATGTTGGAATTGGATCAAGTTCACATGACTTTGGTGCACTCTTCATTACGATTGTACGTACTAAATCCATAGAGACAGGTTGAAATGCTGCTAACGGTTGCCGCTGAAATTCTGTATTGCAACTGTATGGTGACGACGAGTCAATTGAAAATGTGTTGTCAAGCTTATCTCTAATGGTTTGTACTTTATCACGGAAGAAATTTGCAAACAGGTCCGGAAGGTCGACTGGAGAGAAGGTGGTTGGAAGTGGTGTACATTTGTTCTTTGACATTAGCTTGTTAGTAATCTCGAAGAGCTCTTTGCAGCTGGAGTTTTCCGTGATCTTAGTACTGTAGTGGGCTGTTTTCGCTGCATGGACTATGTTTGTGACGTTCTTCTTAGTGGCTTCATAGATTTGCTTATGAATAGTAAGTATGGTGGAAAGCCAAAGCCTCTCAGCTTTACGGCGGTCTCTTTTAGCAGCGCGAAGCTGGTTCCTAACACTGCTATACCACGGAGAACACTTTTGAATTGATACTCTGCCCTTGGTTGCTGGGGCATGTCTGTCAAGCAGTGATTGCAGGAAGTTATAGTAGTAGATGTAGTTTGAGGTTCCTAATCCCAGAGACCCCCTACCCCCCAAAACGTTATACGTTAAAATTTTTGTCAGCATCCTTTTTTAGCTTAAAATGATGACTTTCATATTTCTGACAAAATATGTTTTGTCCAGGGTAGGGGGTCTCTGGGTTAGGAACAACTCAACTACATCTACTACTATTACAGCCCCTATACTTATTAGCTAAAAAAAGTAATGTTATTATTTTTATAGTTTAGACAAAATTTCATATTAAACAAATGAAATATTATATAATGTCATTCTGTCATTCAATCCGACATGTTGGGTTCGATCTGACAAACAAATTTTTGTAAGAGATTTAATTCAATCACATCAGCTTCAAGCTATACTGGCATAAAACCTAAAATAATAAGCGATTGTATTAAAAAAGTTGGATATCATATATCACCAAAATATGGGTCAGTGTGGTTATTCGCGACTGAAAATGACTAATGAATAAGAGGCTGGGCAGATGATGTGATGATATTTATTGATAATATGGTTGATATTTTATTTGATAACGATATTTCTAAAGCTGTAAATATTTGTTTAAAATAAAAATAATAGTCCCCAGAGAGGACTGTTTCAAGATGATTATATACATATGATTATGATTATATACATATGATTATGATTATATACATATGATTATATACATATTATTATATATGATATATACATATGGTTATGATATATACATATTGTTATGATTATATACATATGATTATATACATATGATTATGATTATACACATATGAGTATATCTTAATTAAGGACAGCACAAAACACAGAATATTAATTACAGTAGCGTATTTACAGCAAGCATATTTACAGCAATTATATACATAATCTTAATTATACAGAAATTATATTCAAGGTTTTTTATAGACGGCACAGTTACATATAATCTTAATTAAGGACGGCACTAAGGACAGTATAAATATATAGACTTAACTAACTTATCTTAACGACAGACATGTACAACGGGCCTTCTCTACGTTCAATACAAATTTGCAAACTCTCCCCCCCATAATCAACCCAGGGAGTGCAAAAGTGCACCCACCACGTGTTGACATGGTGGGAAAGTGTACAAATTTTCTATTGAAACATAGAAGGGCTGGCTGAAGCCCCACTAAATAAGAATTTTTTTTTTTGGCATAATATCGCCTTCGCCGACAATTTGTTTGTCACGAGAATCGAACCACCGACCTCGAGCATGAAAATCCAACGCGTTAGCAATCAGCCACGGGACTTCATTATATATATATGTTACAAAAATTATTATATAGTTACCGAACAGAATTACATTTTTTTTATTTTGAAAACACGAAATTTTGTATTATATTTTTTTATTCTGAAAACATTATTATAAATAAATCGAAAAATACATGATTTTTGATTTTATATTGTACAGAAAAACGAATCTTAATGTTGGCTGAATACATAGACTGAATTGCGAACACATAGTTATCTTTGAATTCAAACACTCTATGCAATGACCGTTGCCAAGGATACTGGCTGAATGACGGCATTACTGCAGAGAAATAATCAATATTCTGTATTGCGCAGTTGGACTTAAGCGAGAATTTATAGTAACTATGTTATCTATGAAACAGGAATTGCTATATAGTTTCGGTAAATACAGAACTGCTACCAGTATTTGTACGTCTTAAAATTACCATCAGATTTTAGATACATTTCATTAGCCAAAAAAATACGAAACAGTATATATGCTATGTTTACTACAAAAGATTTTAAACTTAGCTGGAACAGTATTATCTCCCTTTTAAAAACAGATATGGTATACAGAGTTATATTTCTTGACCAACACACAATATTTCAACGGTCGCTATCAAGTACAATGTACTGTCATGATTATATAACGAAAATTTAATTCTACCAGATACTTTACGACGACACTCAAATAGTTCTTTCATTGCTATCTTATTGAGAAGATACTTACTACCTTTTACAAAAACCTTCGACCTATCTAGGTCTATGTTGATTTTAGTATATTGTTGTTGGCTGATCGGATTATGAAAATTGTCATATTTTAGTGCAAGTTCGTCTCGGAAACTTTCGAGATAATTAAAATATTTACTATCGTCTGATTTGATAAGGGAGAGTTTGATTCTGTCAAATTTACTAAAACAAATACCTGAAATTTCATCGTTAAATTAAAATGATAATTACTGGTTATTAGCCATCATTTTTTTTATTTTGCTATTAACTCCATCTGCTAATGTTAATTTTTCGAACATTATTTCTGATGTTTAGACAAAATTACTTGCATAATGTCCAAGCGCTAGTGTATTAATTCCGTCCCTGCAATATCTTTTATCATCAAAATTACTTAGTCCCCGTTTTATAATCGTATTAGTTTCAAGTTTATGATGATTTGTTCTGATAACATTTGTTTTGATAAAACTGACACTATTGTTTAGCGCTGCTTTAAAATCGTCAAAATTCATCATCTTTTTCACATATCCTCGAGGAATACCTTTTGCTTTTTTTGTAAGTTTATTGTCATCTAATATGACAGCATACATTTTGCTCTTTAGTCCAACAAATTCTTTCACCGGCACAAACATAAACTCACCTTTCATTTTACCAATAACTTTTATATTCGAATTATCTTGAAATCCACTACATGCTGGATAATCTGATAAATCGAACAGATTTTTATTATTGTAAATATCCTGATAGACATCTTCGCATTTTATATTATAAACTAGCGAGTCTGTATCAGTAAATAGTAACTCCGAATCTGGCCACTGCTTTTTGGTAAAATTATAGTGAAAATCGTACATCAGCCACTTTGATATATCAAGTACAGCTGCACCAAAATAAATCGGTTTATTTAACTTTAAATTTGTCTTTCGTCGTTGTATTGCAACAAGATTTTCATTAAATATTTTCATACTAACAAAACCATCATCGTTAACTAATTTATTTCTGCGATTTATATCATTAACAATTTCTATCGAGACTTTTTTCTAATATTTTCCAACGTCTTTCCATACACCGAGTTGTTCATTAACTTGAAAAAGTTTTTCTCAAATTCGGTTTTAGCCACAGCACGACGTTTCGTATTTAGATCAATATAATTTGCCATCCACCTCGACTGATTAAACTTTAGCACGCGATGGACTTTACTCAGAATTAGTCCAGCATCTACTGCTTGTTTTAAATTTTTGCAATGCATAACGTAATTTCTTTTATTTAACAAATTTGGAACTAACTATTAACAATCGAAATTTTTGCTGTTGTCGTTGCTCGTTGTTCAGGCGATAATAAACTATAATTAATCATCATTGATTCTGCGCAAAACGGATAATCGTTATGTAAATCATGTAGCAAACGAGGATAATCTAGATCAACTTCAACAAAATATGAAATATCGGAAAAATCATGATTAATTTTTCTAGGCAAATCTTTATCAGTTTCTTTAAGAAATTGATCTGGAGTTATCCAATGAAATCCACTACACGGCATTGATTCTGACATCGCAAAACCATACAAATTATTGGAGTCAAGATAAATGAAGTAACTCGACGGGAGATTTTTATCATAATTTTTCAGATATTTGTTATTAGCTACTGCATATTTCTCTCTTATAACGCTAATTCCGCCTCTGATACCTTTTTCAATAAAGTTAAACATATTGACATCTGTCAAGAGATCTAATTCTATTTTGCTTGTTTTTAGTAGAGCGTCCCAAGACAATCCAGGTGAGGAATAATACCAACAGGGGTCTAATCCATAATTTTTATGACTAACTTGACGATAACTCTCAAAAACATCTGCTAGTAATAAAACATCTGTTTTTAAATATAAATCGTGATAATCACCAAATGTTTTACAACTAAATTTATTCCAAATATCTTGTGCATATTTGTATTCGTCATCTGTGATATTTTCGTTTTTGAGTTGCGAGTAAAATTTATCTTTGCCGGGCAGAGACGTTTCATCAAATCTGCTCCAATCGTAGAGATACTCGTACGGAAAGATACCTTTTTTTGTCAAATTGATATAGTTTTCACCGAAGCAACTTTTTAGGTTAGCGAAATTGCTACAATCTTTTACAAGCTCATCTAATGATGCTGCCATAAATTGCAGACTGTCAATAAAACGTAATTTACCGAGCGTCACCGACATATACTTTTCAAAATTATTTGGAATACATGTTATTACGTTATTTAATTTTAGTTTAGCTTTAATATTTTCATCACCAAAAGCTTCTACAATAATATGACTGTCATAGCCACGAAAGTTATGTAAAACTACAGGTATAAAATCTGGCACATGAAATTTTAAATTACAGCTGTTATGAGCTGCTCCACGATATTGGCCGCTCAAATGACAATGATCTCGCACCTTATCACGGACTCCGTTGGAATCCACCAGTAACTTTTCACAAATATGACAATTAACTACCTCATCGAAATCGAGTTGTTGTTTAGACGTTATTTTCATCGGAGCTGTTTTAAGTAATCTGTTAGAAATTTTACTAACTTCGTCTATTAAATTTTTTAATAGTCATACGGCAGGATTTTCACCTCGATATAACTTTATCAGAGTTGAAAATTTATCGTTAGCGCAACAAACTACTTTATAAGCTACTCCGCAAGGAATATGTTGTTTTATTTTTCTAGTACTTGATTTATTTGGATTATTTTCTGCTCCAACCACAGGAACGAGTAGACACTCGAAATCAGCGTAAATAACAAAAGGAATATTTAGTTTATGATCATAATTTTTAAATTTTAATGTTTTTTCTTTTTCGCTAGGCATACTTATTCTTCGAACATTGACACAGTATTTGAGATGCTCCTGCAGTCTTTCATCGCTAGAAAAACCTTGTAAACAACGGTAGCAGAAATATTTTTTATTTTTATTTTTACTGTACTGTCTGCCAACTAGGCCGTTAAAGTTTTTTATCCAACAATAATGTCCCTGATAAAATAATACATTTATTGTATCTTGTGTGGCATATTCTGAGATATATCTCGGGTAAACGGTTTCTCGCTCATCTAATCCGAAAACATTTACTGAGATACTGTTTTGTTTTTCAAACTTTGGTATATGATTTTCTGCTACTGGAAAAGTTATTCCTAAAAAATTTAGTTCGTCTTTGTATGGCAAATACTTTTCAATTCTGCCGGGGTGGTCACACTGAGAATGTTTTGCAGAAAGAATAGACCATTGAAAACATTTGTCATCATTGTTTTTGACATTTATACAGCATTTTTAGTTTTTAATTTTTTGAGAGAGATCGATGTACAAAGTACCGCGAAGTATGTTATATTTTGCTGTGTGAAATAAAACTTCTTTTATCATTTCAAATTTCCAACCCGATCCTGACGAAGTAAATTCTTCTAATTTTTTGTTTATTTCTTGATGTATTTCATCGGCGACCATGGCAATGTTTGTTCCAGTTAATATTTTTCTCGATTTTGCTGTTAAATATGGTTCTGAAATTTCGCTGTCAAAACTTTTTGTTTCAAAAATTACATCAAGTATATCATCAACTGCGTGTAACTTTGATAAAATCGTATGATATTGAACTATAAGTTTGATACTTTTATGAGCCGCAAGTTCTTCTGATATAACTGGTTGTAAAAGATGAAATAAATTTGTGGAGCTAAAATTTGCTAAAATTTTTTGATCATCAAGTTTGTAATTATTATCATAACCTGAAAATGCTGAAGCAATTTTTTCTGATTTGACAATGTTCTTTTTAGCAACATCTCGCAATTTTAACATTATATATATATATAGTAATATTTTATATTTAATTGAATTTTTTAAGATTCCTAATTAGAGATATGAAAAACCTTATAGTATAATGACAGAAATTTTGAGATATATTGATATGACAGCGGAAGAGCAAGAATTTTATCATGTACATCCGAAATACAACTTATACGCTGCAATGTATTAGGTTCTGTTATTAATATAAAATCTAAAAAATCTGTTGGCATATCATCAACACCAGCTGGTATGTTAATTTCAGTAAAAAGCGATGATACAGAAAGAATTGAAATATTTAGAAAAGATTTTATTTATACTTTGTTTTGCTATGATATTCCGGAAGGACAACGAGTATACAGAGTAAATGGCGCAGTTGCTGATGATAATATTGAAAATTTATCATTACAAAATGAATTTCAACCTCATCCAGTATTTCATCTATATGAGGCAAATGATAAGGGAATTATTAGACATAAAAAAACAAAAAAAGTTTTTGGAAGTTTACAGAACAGTGGATATCTTGATGTTACTGTACGTGGAACTAAAACTGATTTTATTAATTATAAATCACACAGGTTTGTGATTGAAACTTTTAACGGACTAATACCCAATGGTCAAGTTATTGATCATAAAAATGGTATTAAAACAGATAATCGTTTGGAAAACCTAGATTTACTTACGCCAAAAGAAAACACAAGACGTGGAGCAGGTTCTGATGGTTCTAATTTTAAAAATCCAAGAAGATCAGTTATTTCAATAAATTTAGAAACTGGAGAAAAAATAAAATTTAGATCAATAGTATCTGGGGCAAAATATCATAATATTAATCCAAGTGCAGTAAAATTTGTAGCTGATAATGTAACAAAATCAGCAACGTCAATGTTGACATTTGACAGATTTAGTTTTAAATACGATAACTAATGATATTTTCTATATCATTTCGAGTAAGACAATTATGACTAAATTCCATAACATCGTCGCGATTAAATCGTAATGTCATCATTTTATTTGTATCGAGTTTTATTTTGTCAGCTGCTGTTAATAAAAATTTGTCAGATTCGCTTAATGTTATCATAACATCAAGAAAATAAAAACTATGTCCAAACAAACAATTTCGAATTGCCTCAGCTAATTCTTTGTGATTTAGTATATTAACTTTTTGATGATATTTTATTTCTCCGAACATCTTATTATTTATTATTTAGACAAAAGATTATTATAATAATGAACTTAATTGAGAGACTGGCTAAACAATATTCGGGAGATTTTGTTTCAGTTTCAAATTTTACATTAGAAAATATTACTAATGACAGATTTGCTGGTTATACTGAAAAAGATATTTTGCATAACTATGACGAAAAAGATGATGATGTTGTTGTTAGCAAAAAAAATTTAAGCACACCAACAACTGGACGATATGATGTTAAGTACCATATTGCTAAAAAAATAATAAAATTTAATTTTACTGTTGTCGAGCATCAAATATTTTGGCAATTTATAAAACCTTTTTTAAACGTAAAAATAACTGGACAACAAAGAAATATAAAATACGATTTTATTTTTGTTAAAATATTTAATTTAATGCCAGTCGATGATGCAAGAAAATTACATTTAATTTCTTTATGTAAACCAGTAAAATGTAAATCTGTACTAATAAAATACGAAGAAATTTATAATAATATTATTCAGTCGATGAAATCACAGTCGATGAGATCGACTTAGTTGGTACCCAACTATTAAATTTATCGCCATATCCACGCCATTTGACTAAACTTTTGTTGCCGCGCTTTTTAATAACTTTTTCAATAACAAATATATCTTGTTCTGTTTTTTGAAGTTCTTGCTCATAAAAACTGCCAGTTATAGGCTCACCTAATAAATCTTTCACCGAGTATGTAACTGGTATTGTTAAAAGTACTTTATCAACAACAAATACTTCTTCGCTCCAGTTATGATTATATCCTTTTTCAAATGTTTTTTTCGTCAGAGAAATTCTAACTTTATCACCAACTTTAAATTTATGTCTGCGGTACATGTTTTCGTTTGCTAATATTGGATTTGCAATCGCGTCGTTTGGCGACATTTTCCTTTTGCCTAGCGAAATGGATCTGTGTTTCGTGTTATTATACTCGTCAACAATTTTTTGTAAATTGTCTATATATTTATTTGTATTTTTAGCTGTCAAATATTTGTGGATTTTTTCGTTGAGCGTGGGATTAAATCGCTCGACGATGACGCTTTTTCCCTCATTTCCTGTGACATATTTTTTAACGTTATTTTGTTCCAAAAACTGTTCAAATTTTTTATTAAAAATTCTGCTCCATGATCAGACCAGATTCTATTTGGTTTTCTTTCTGTAGTTGTTATTATTTGTTTTAGCGCATCAGTCATCGATGTCCCTGTTTTATCCGAAACGGGTATACTAAACGCGTATTTGCTAAAAACATCTACAACATTAAAAAGATATCTCTTTGGAGCGCCATCAGCGCCAACGTTAAACTGAGCTAGATTTGAAACATCAACTAAATCTATCGCCCAGATATCATCAACGGCATTTGCGACAACTTTACGTCGCGGAAACTTTTTTTTTTAGGTCTATGTAGCTCTAAGGCAAGATCATCATATAATTCTTTTTTTACCGAGACCTAATTGATATTTTGCTCCAATAAAACCCTGGAACAGCCTTCGGTCAACACGTTCTCGCATATTTACAGGTTGCATATCACGAAGTTCATCTAACGTTACTTTATCGCACCTGTGTTTGTTCTGTTCGCTGTCTGGAAGATCAATATCTCTGTAGCAGATATCATGGCGCATTGCTATTGCGTCAACTTGATTGTAAGGCTCTTGTCCTGGCAGCGGATTATCGTTTTCGTCAAGTTGTTTATCAAGAGGATTATAAGGTCCAGTATATTTATGGCCTGGCAATGTCCAACCGCCTTTTGGTTTCGGCAATTTTCCAATAAATTTATGTATATCTATACCTGTTCCAATTATTTCTCTGTTTTTACATTTCTGACAATATGTAACAATTTTATTTTGCTCGAGGCATACATCTCTATCACAATCGCACTCGCATGTCATTATTTATTTTATAACTGACAAATTTTTCAGTCGTGTACTAAAATAATTTCTGGATAACCCGCTCCGGACAACTTTGTGGCTGGCAAAAACATACTTTTTCGTTTTCCACAGATTGCACAAATACTTTTCAACATTATTCTATTATTTTTTGTTTTTTTGTGTTTTTTCATCTTTATTTTCTGTTTTAGTTTTACACTTGAGACAATATGTTGACATTGTATATCAGTGAGTTTAGAGAAAATTTAATGCAATCTCATCATTAGCGTGAGAAGGTTGTTTGTCAAATTGCAAAATAAACTTTAAAAAATCTGGATTTTCAGTCATCTATTTAATAAACATTACGCAATAATATCCACAAGCGGAAGTTCCAACTGGTTGAATTTGATTAGACGAATAATTTATTATTTTCGTAAGAGACTTCGTCTCTAGAGACTTCGTATCTGGAGATTTTGTCTCTGGAATTCTACTCATATATTTTTTTACTGCGTCACTTGGTGGATTTCCGAACGAGTCAAAATAATTGTTATCAAAAACAGCTACCCAATGTGTGCCAGATCCGTCATTAAAATCTTGTATATTTATAACGCACGAACCCGGAGACGCTAGCGTCTCTGTCTCTGGAATCGCCATAAGTTCATCTTTAGAATAAACTCCACTAAAATGTTTTACTTTTTTTGGTTTATCAAGTATATCAAAATTACTTAACGCAGACTTTATCTCCTTGTTCCTGGCAACATTAGTCGTCGTCCTACTCCTAACAGATTTGGCAATAGACTTCCCGCCAATCCTGCTAGTAACGGGGCTATTGGAATAAATCCACCTTTTCGCCTTTGTCGTGTCGTTTTTTTCGTCGTCTTTCTTTTTGCTGTTTTTCGTTTAGGCATTATATTTATCAGTCACATAAAATTATTACCATCGACATTCATACCAAATTTTCTTTATACCACTGCCGCGAACAATTCCATGACCTTCAACTGCTTTTTTCGTTGCGCCAGATACTGCTCCAGACGCTGCTGCTAATCCTAATGTACCTAACACTGGCAAAATTTTAGGTATTAACGTTCTGGCCATTACAGATAGTGCCGGACCGAAGAAACCACCTTGTTTTGCCATCGCAGTTATTTGTGCAGCACTAAAATTTAAAACAAAAGTTTTTTGCGATCGTATTTATTTACTTGTTTTTTGGTTAACATTGATTTTGTTAAAGTACCTGCTTTGGTGTTAGGGTTGACCTTTAATGTAACCTGCCTCTGTTTTGCAACAGCAGCTGCTAATTTTTTAACTTGACCATCAGTCAAATATATTTCTTTTACAATATATTTTGTCATTATATAACAATTACAGATTAAACTTGGACTGACATTTTACCTCCAACAGAGTCAATTGTAACAAATCTATCGCTTATTACTAACGCATACACATAAAATGGTGCAGCTGGAAGTGCTCCTAGTGTCCAAGTAATTTCATTATCAGCTGTGCTGTCTACAGCTCGCTCGCTATGTTTACTAACATCAAAATAAAATATCGGATAAAGTGTACGAAATTCCTCTACTGATATCTGAGATCCATCTCCAACATCTTGATATTTTTGCAGTGTGTCGAGTAAATACATGTACGGTCTAGTAATGTTTTTATTCTCATCATCTGCAAAATTGCATTCTATCGCCCGCGCTGGATATTGTTTTGAATTTATTCTAGCATATATTCGTCTAACATTAGCATTATCAAATATCGCATTATTTTGTTCCTGGTTATTACGCCGCGCTTGTCTCTGAAATACAACAAATAATTGCCGTGGTTTTTGTTCACTTGATGTTGTTGTAACTCGCCATGTGTAGTCCGTGGTATTCAGAACTGCTGTTTGATATATTTTATGTTGCTGAAAATAAATTCTGTTTGTGTGTTTTTGCAGCATATCATTTAATTCCGCCATTTTAGTGATAGACGGAGTTATTTTTGGCATCCATAGTGCAAGTTTGTTTATGACAAATTGTACATCAGCCCCACCTGACCTAAACAGGCAGTCGTTTTGTTCTGATCGATCTAAAATAAGAGTATGTTTAACTCCACGAAATACTTTATTATAGTCCCTGCAAAAGCCAATATTGTACTTAACGGCAGCATCATTGTAATTTGACGTGATTCTGCTGCAAGTGCCTTTCTCTTAGCATAACCCTCATTGTAACGTCTATTTCTTATGTTATGAGCAAATATGTTATTAACATGTTCTAACATTGCATTGCCGTCTGCAGCTGCATCTATTTCACTTACACCAAGATTATTACAAGCAGCAATAAGTAAGAGTCTTGTAGCGTCTGCATTAGCATCTGCAGCTGGTGCGTCTATACCTAGCGAAGCAGCATTAGGGATAAGAAAATTTCTCACAGTTGCAGCATCTGCAGCGGCATCAACCCCGGCCACTAAAATATGTGCTAATCCTGATAAAATTTCAGCTGATGCAGCAACACCTGCACCAAAAACTCCGGTATCTTTAAACCACATCATATTAGTTGCAGTTGATCTGGAGTAATCATCGGAAAACGATATAACATTTAAGATTGTACTTGCAACTTGTAAGTGACCTGAAATATCTTCGACAGTTTGATTGGCCAGCTGATATCGAGCACCTTTAAATAAACAGCAACCGTCATTTAAAAGTGCTACTTCTACGTTAGCTGCAATTGCGTCAGGTGCGGCAGGTGCGGCAGGTGCTGTCATAATCCGGCCACGAACTTCTAACATTGCTTTATGAGGAAGTAGAAATACGTCCTCGTCTCAAGTATTAAATGTTCTGACTCCAGCCTTATTAGGCTCGTTAGAATTTTCATCGAGATATTCAACGTATTCAAATTCTGTTACTGTGTCGTCTGTGTCATAAATTTCTGCTAAATCGAGATAATTTTTACAGACATTTTTGTTACACAAAATTATTTCGGTGTTGTTACTTTAGATATTAATTTTTGTATAATTTGTTCTCCTCGTGGTGATAAAAGTTTTTTTTTGTCGTTGTTATCATTGCGCGTTGATTTTTTTTGTTGGTGCGATTTCTGAAATAGCTTGTTTGATTGTCGATATACCGCTTTGCGGTGCGCCTTTGAATTTTATCAGCTATTTTTTGTCCAACAGCAGTTCCAGCAGCAGATGCAGCTCCAGTTGCAAAAGCTTTTGATGCGTCAAGTGCAATTGGTGCAACTTTATGAGCTATTCCTGGAACATTTTCTATAATTTTAGCAAATATATTTCCCAAAAATCCTACTACTATTTTTCTTCGATAAATTTTTTTCTCTGTTTCATTATATCTGAGGTTGTATAATTTTACTTCCAAATCTTTCACATTACTAAAAATCTTTTAGCTTTTCTTAGAAAATATGTCTACTATTGTTCTCGTAAGTGTAAATAATAAGTAACAACTTCATTATTGCGATCTAACAGTCTTCCAGACTGATCTGTCAACTGCATATTTACTTCTGTTATTTGATTTTCAACGTTTAACGGATAATAAATAACCTGACGTGGACTAATTTGCATAAGAGATCCTGGTGGAACTTCTGGTGAAAAACTTTATATCGTTTGTCCTTTACTAACTTTAGCTGAATGAGATCCAGATGCAATAGAGCAATTTACCAATATTGTGTTTACATCAGTTATATTTACTGGATATATACCGTCAAATGTAACAGGTTCTTTATAAGCAATATAATGTTTATCTTCAAATCCTATCAGTGGTGCGATATTGTTGGTGATAAAAAAATTAACTAATATATTTTTTAATGTCATTCTAGCGCGTAAAGTATTATAGTTTGGTGTTAGCTCAAAATTATCAGCCACTCCTCCATTTTTTGTTATAAATTATTTTATTATTTTATTTAGATCAGTAATATTATAAGCTCCTTGTGGAATTTTAAGTTTTTTCCACGTGGTAATTGATAGATCACTAACAGCAAATGTAAAATCATCGTTAATGCCAGTTTTTACATTAGGCATAGAATTCCAACACGTACAGGAAATTAGTCCAATTTCATATTGTTTTTCACGATCTAGTTCTATTGGCGTGATATATTTTACTGAAAAATTTGCGCTATCTTTATCAGAGTGACTAGAGTCTAGTAATAATGTTGCTGACATTTATTATTATATTTTTATAAAATTAAATCGCCGCGATTTAATCGCCTTGATTTATATCAAATCAAGGTGTAAAGTTTTGTATTCGTCAGATGTTAATAAATTTTCTGATCTCAAATTATCAAGTATGTCAATAATTTCACTGTCAATTTCAGCACCAACATTTCCAGCTTCTTTTGATGATATCAATAACATTAATCTGCCTATCATTTCAGTAACTGATGAAAATATTCTAACTCCAGTTCCTTTTTTTTCTTCTCTATATTGTTTACACTACCTTCATCAAGTTTAAAAAATTTCCTTTTAAAACCCCACCCCCTACCAAAACCTTTTGCTCTACTGTCTTGTGCTGTTCTTCCAACAAGTCTAGCGATAACACCATATCTCATTCTATCATAAAGTGGAAGCATATTTTTATCTCCTATGGCTGTGTTTAACTCATTTTTAGCAGTAACACCGTCTCTCATTATTTCATTTAAATTATTAATAAATTTCTCAAATTCTTCATCCCTCCATTTACTTATATTATCAAGATCTTTTATATTATTTTCCTCTAAAAATTTATTATATTCATCCTCTGTTATATCATTATTTACTTATTTATATACCATCGTCTTTGATCTTCAGTAGTTCCCATAAACTTTACCGTCAACTCGCTAACTCTTTCTTGCTCCTTTTCAACATCCTCTAATTTTTCTGATACATTTTTTAGAATATTTTTAATCTCTATTGTAGTTAAACCTGCTAATCTTTGTTCAAATTCTAGTGGATTATTAATTAGCCCATCTAGTGCAGCTTGTCTTGCAACCGGATCAGCTATATTTGCTACAGGTGCCTCAGCTAATCTTCTTTTTTCTTCTTCAGATCTCTCAATAATTCTTCCAGCAGCTGCTTCTTGTTGTTCTTTAACTAGTCCGAGTAAACCTTTTTCTTGTAATTTTTTAAGTTCTTCTTCTGATAATGGTTTAGTTTCAGGTTGTTTTCCAAGTAAAGCTTCAGTAATTGGTTTAAGAGCGGCTGCTGTTGTTTCTGCTGCAACCATTTGACCACGTCGTGCTTGCTGTACTTGCTGTTTAAATTTTGCCTGAGATTGTGCAAGTGTTTTTTTAGATTTTCTATATGTTTTCTGTACTTTGCTTGTCTTTCCATTAATTATATACTATTTTGTATAAAAATTACTGTAAATATTTTTCAATACAACATCGAAACATTTTACTCGTATCATTTGTTAGTTTATCAAACAAAAAAAAAGTCATATTTATTTGCCGTTGCTTTATGATATAATTCAATAAATTTATCTTTCGTTACATCACCACATTGCTCGTTCGCGATATTTCTAACGTCAACATTGTCAAGTCCTGGAAATAATATAAAACAACCAGTATTTCGCCTAATAAATCTGTCAACAGTATAAAAACCTTGGGCGAGATAAATAGAATTACATTTTTTATTTCGCGACAGTGAAAAATATGATCTTATTTTACTCATTTCCTCGTTGTTTAGCGGAATATCATCAAAAACAACTATCTTGTGTTCGGACGAATCAAGTTGATTAACTGGAACGAGTTCTTCTGGTTGTTTGATAATAAAAAATCTTCGCCAGCCTCAAAATCATCACGAAGTTTGTTATTATAATTGTTAAGTAGCTCGTACTTATCTTGCTGTGGGTTAATCGTGTAAATATAAACGCGATTGTAGTTAAAATTATCTCCTAGAAGTAAATTCATAAGTAAGTTTGTTTTCCCAGATCCAGTTCTTCCAACAATAAGATAATGACAATCTGGAAGTTCATTGTTATGTTTATGTTTCACCAACCGCTCTGTATCAAAATTTAATATCGATGATTTTGCCATTATTGTTATACAATTTTATGCTATATAAAAAAATTGTCAGACGATAAATAAATAATGAGCTATTATACAAATTTGGAACATTAGTAGGAGATTCATCGGCTGAAAGTACAACAGTAACAGACGGTAAGGTTGATTTATCAGGCTATCTAAAAAAAATCCGGCGACACAATGACGGGAAACTTGTTTATGTCAAATCAACGAGTACTAGATTTAGAAACAGATTATCCGCCAATAAATGTCGTTAATACACAAGCTGTTAGTTACGCACAACTTAAATTAGTCGACAATAATAAACTATCATTGACAGGAGGAACTTTAAGCGGTAACTTAGATATGTCGGGAAAAAAATTATAAATTTGGAGACCAGGTATCCACCAGCAAACTTAAATCAAACTCAAGCGGTAAGTTATTTGCAGTTAAAGTATGTTGATAATAACAAACTTGATAAAATAGGTGGGACAGTTACAGGTAACATCAATATGTCAGGGAAAAAAATTATAAATTTGGAGATTGTATATCCGCCAGAAAACTTAAATCAAACACAAGCTGTAAGTTATGCACAACTAAAATCTTTTGACGATAATAAGGTTAACAAAGCCGGTGATACAATGACAGGTAACCTGATAATAAGTAATAACTCAAAAATAACTGGATTACCAATAACCCCACCATCTGATAACACTGATGCTATTAGTTATGCTCAGTTAAAAGAAGAACTTAACCCATATTTTAAGAAATCCGGTGGACCGATGTCAGGGAATATAAATATGAAAGCAAACAAGATAATGACGACTTACGTTCCAGTTAACCCTAACGATCTGACATATAAAGCGTATGTTGACAGTCTGTTTAGTATTGTAAAACGAACCAAAAATAATGTTGGGTATATTCCAATATTGCTTAAGGCAACTGACAATCGAGTTGGGTTTGAGGTAAGCGCATTATCATATTATCCTGAAAATTATCCTTACTACGCTTTTTCTGACAGACACGAGTGGGCGACTAACGGAGAAGTTGAAAATTTTTGGATCAAACTTAAATGTCCCGCTGCAGTTGCTATTTGGCAATTTCATTTGCGAGGTCGATTAAACTCTAATGTTGGTCGAATTTATGATTGGAAATTAGAAGGATCAAATGATGATATTAATTGGACAACATTGTATAGCACAACAGACACGTATATTACGACAACGCAATATTTTACGATTCCGACTGAAAACACTGTTAACAAGTACTTGTATTTTCGAGTTTCTGTTTTTACTGCTGAACGTCCGTTTCCAGGACTGACAGCATTTCAAATATATACACTCGATGATCAAATTTAATCTAATGCTATAAAATAATGTCAGAACCACCAATTATAACTATTGCGATAGAATTTTATGATAATATTCTTAACCCTAAAATAGATGTTGGAGCTGTTAATGACATAACAAAAATGTTACAAAGTTTGAAAAAACTTGGCATCGAATCATTAGACAATTCAACATTGCCAGAAAATTCTGCTAATGTTATTCGCGTTATGCATATGCGAGGACCACAACTGAAAAAAGCAATAGAAAACTTTGACATTATAAGCAGATACTGTCATCCTGACGATTGCCTAGAAGAACAAAAACAAGTTGAAATTATACTTAAAAAAATATTACTCGAGCTTGATTGGTATAACATAGATTTGATAATAAAATCAGACTCAATAAAAGCACGAGTTTATAGTGGAAGAACATTGGAAGAAAGACGAATAAACGAAAATCATACTCGTCTTGACAAACTAGCGGAAACTAAGAAAATAAAAATAAAAAGAAACAAAAATGTATATGATAGTTTTTCAAAACGATATATTTTTAAACATCTCGGTATGTACTACAATGACAAAGAAACCTTGGTCAAAATCGTTACTATGACGTCAGACGCAGAGTTAATTATTGAAGTGTACGCAAACGCAATTTTGCCAATGATACGTAAAAAAGAGCCAGAATTTGATCCGATTATTGTTAACAAGTCTCTAAAGATAATCAAAACTTTAGACGATGAAATTAGTAATTTTAATGATGATGAGCGAGAAAAGTTTTTTGAATTAGTCGATCAAGCAAAGTTGGAAGTAAAGTCTGATTCTTATTACGATATAAGTGAAGAAGACTATGTTCCATTCCCATCATTACAATACTCTAGACAATTGTCATTACGGAATTATTACAACGAAGTTAAAACCATACTCACAAAACCATATGAAAAATTAATGTTAAAAGTAGCTTCTGCTGTTGGTCTTCTTACAACTGACCTAGATAAGCTTAAGAAATTAATGCTAGCAAATTTCGTAGTCGCATATGCAATTATCAGACAACATCTTGTTCTCAAAAATTTCACGTTAGATCAGTTGAGCTTAGTTTTAGGATATATCGATAAAAGAGAAATCGATTACAGTAATTTTGTGAATAAAACAGATTTGTATGAGAGTGAAGTAGGATGTAGTTTTGATTCGTATGCTTGGTTAAGGAAACAATATGTACTAACAGATGAACGATATAAAAATACTTCGTCAGATGTTTATGACAAATACAGAAAGTTTATAGCTGATCCTAAAAATAATAAATTCCGCGAGTTTCTTGATTCGATTGTTGGTGCTAGAACTTTTGTTTTTGTGTAAAAAAATTGTATAATGAAAAAACATATCATCGATTTCAATCACATTTCAGAAGAAATTCCAAAACAAGATGTTGACGCGCTAGTAAAATATTATAAATTTTATCATAAAAACCTCTGGTGTGTAAAAGAATGTTATAAATACTACCGTAAAATATTTCGAGTAATATCATATTTGCCATTGTTAATGACTAGCTCTGGTATAATCTCAAGTGGAGCATCATTAAACCCGTTTTTGTTAATAATATCTGGTGTCGGTGTTTCTCTTGCAACAGCGTGTAAAAAAAATTGAGCCTCGACTTGCAACTAAAAAAAATGCTTGTAAAAACAGCAAGTATCACCTATAAAAAATTACTTGATCAAATACGATCTTATTTGCGGGTATAAAATATGATATGGACGATTTAATACGCGAGTTCCGTATTATTGACAATATATTCTGCCAATGAGAGTCAGCAGATATGAAAAAGATTATCATAAAATATGAGTTACAACAGTAGATGTTTAATTTTGTACAGCTTTAGAAATATCGTTATCAAATAAAATATCAACCATATTATCAATAAATGTCATCACATCATCTGCCCAGCCTCTTATTCGTTCGTCATTTTCAGTCGCGAATAACCACACTGACCCATATTTTGGTGATATATGATATCCAACTTTTTTAATACAATCGCTTATTATTTTAGGTTTTATACCAGTATAGCTTGAAGCTGATTTGATTGAATTAAATCTCTTACAAAATTTGTTTGTCAGATCGAACCCAACATGTCGGATTGAATGACAGAATGACATTATATAATATTTCATTTGTTTAATATGAAATTTTGTCTAAACTATAAAAATAATAACATTACTTTTTTTTAGCTAATAAGTATAGGGGCTGTAATAGTAGTAGATGTAGTTGAGTTGTTCCTAGCCCAGAGACCCCCTACCCTGGACAAAACATATTTTGTCAGAAATATGAAAGTCATCATTTTAAGCTAGAAAAGGATGCTGACAAAAATTTTAACGTATAACGTTTTGGGGGGTAGGGGGGTCTCTGGGATTAGGAACCTCAAACTACATCTACTACAGTTATGGAGTTGTTTTGCTGTAGGAGGTAAGCAAGTTTTTAGGTTTGCTTGGATGTCATGCATTAGTTGGGTTCTATTTATCAGACGGAGGTTTCTCTTAGTAGCAAATAAAGGTGGAGGATTAGGGACTGGTACGTCAAGATGGCATATAATGCAGCGGTGGTCTGATGCAAGTTCGTGGGATATCAGGCATGACCGTAGAATATTATCATCAGGTCTATGTAGAATCCAGTCTAATATGTGACCATGTTTATGGGTGGGTTGGTTAACTGACTGTTTGAGGTTGAGTTTTGATGTGTATGGGTTTCCAGGACAGTCAAAGTGAAAGTTGAAATCTCCAAGAATAATCAGGTTGCCACGTATCGAATTTCCATACTCCAGCAGATTCGGAAACTGCTCCAACAAGAGAGATTCAGTCAGCTTGTTTTTTTCTCCTAGGAGGAGGGCGGTGGGGGCAGAAAAAATGGACTGACCTTTGTTCCAGTGGGAGTATGGTTTGGACTAGTTCAAACGATGTGTGGTGGAAATTTAAGGTTGTAGTGTGGTTAAGACGTTTGATCATGGAGTTTTTTGCGATGACAGCAATTCCATCTCCGAGAGATTGGTAGGGGAATGACTTGATGGAGTAACCGTTATGTGTTAGATCCGCTTACTTGAGCTCATCGCCTGATGTTTTTAGCCATGTTTCTGTCAGAAAAATGATGTCGATATTCTCATCGTTGCAAGTTCAGTATGATGTCACATAGAAAATGTTATACAGCGAGAGTGCGTTATTATCAGTTTCACTTCTAAAGCATCCAGATTGTTGGATATGTGAAGGGATGATTATGGATGCAGATGTTCCAGATTTACAGTAATGTATTTGTGACCGGATATTTGAATTATTCCATTTGGAACAGTGGACTAGAGTAGACATAGAGGAATTTGTAATTGCATCACATGATAAGAGCTATTTTACTGCGTAAACATGCTGTGGTTGGATAAAGTTCTCTCAGTTTGGAGGTGGTTTATGTCCACATTCTTCTGTGAACAAAGGTGAGTTTTTCAGATAGATGTGACTTCTTTTCCACGAGTCCCTTTGGGCAGTCGATTCGAACAAAAGGCTTCCAAAATGTTAGTAGTAATAGTAAAAACAAAAAGTTCAAGTAGGCGGGGAAATTTTCACACAATCGCAGCCAATCTGTAAAGAGAATACTGCACAAGAATTTCATGGTCTTTATTTGGACCAATCAGAATCGCATAAAGTGATAAGTTAACATGTTGTAATATCAAAAATGTTATACTGCACACTCTATAGGTAAAGTGTACTGACTGTGATAAATATAATATATGTGTAGTATGTACGCTGTATCATTATTATTGATATACCCCGAGACATAAATTTTTTTAATTAAAATGAAACTAGGCTTGGGTTGGAAAGTACAATTTCAGATTTTTTTTTCTTCACCACATTAACCACCTTGTTCTTCTGAGTAAAATTTTCTATGTGAATATAATTGAGTTGTAGGGTGGCCTAGTGGTTAGAGTGTCCACCACAGATGCAGGAGGTTGCGGGTTCGAACCCCGGCCAAGTCATACCAAGGACTTATAAAAATAGTACTAGCAGCTGCCTCGCTTGGCACTCAATATTAAGAGGTTAGTGCTAGGACTGGTTGACCTGGTGTCAGGATCATGTGAGTGAGTGGGACATGATGTTACATGTCTGCAACATGATGCCCCAGTGCCAGACATCACTATAAACTGTCACCATGCAGACATGATAGTGATGTGAATGAAAAATTGTTAAAGTTATGTTAAAAATCCAGATCTCTCACACACACACACACACACACACACACACACACACAGAGACCATCACACTGAACGTAAGTAAAGGTTTTGGTGTTAATTTGCAGCAAATTCAGTTCTTTTTTTTTTTTTTCTAGACCATGTACCAGTAAAATGATGAACCAACAAGAGGTAATTAAAATATAAATCTATTTACAGTTAATCTAAGTCATTATTATGCTTTACTTACCACTGCTACTGAAAATAAGAGTGTTTCTTTCCTCCATTTCCCTTTCACCCTCAGTCTGATTGTCAGTTTGTCTGTCAGTTTTACGATCATCGATCCAGAGAGGAAGAGAGTGATCAATTAAGCATTATATATATATATATATATATATATATATATATATATATATATATATATATATATATATATTTGTACAAATGTCATTGTAGAAGGCCTCATGGAAGATTGGTCAGTTGACCACATGAGCACCTTTTAAATAAAGTCATTATTATTATTGTTATTGTTATTATTATTATTGTTATTATTATTACTGTAAACTGATATGCTCACTGACCAACCAACAGAGAGAAAGATACCTTCAGTTTTCAAACATGTAAATATTTAAAAATGATCTATTCTACTGCTTTGTTATTGCTTAAAACAAACTTCAAACAAATATCCACTTAGCCAAGGAATTCCCAGTATGGCACTCTCATCTAAGGCCCACAAAAATATGCGTGTTTGTGGTAATCTGATTGGCCCTGTTTTTCATTGCCAACCCTAGTAATTTTTTCCTCCAGAATTAAAAAAAATGTATGAAAAAAATTCTTAAAATTTATTTACGCAGCAAACTGAACTGGTTTTGCCCAGCAATTGAAGCACTTAGTATGTTATATATACTAATCATTATAATATATACAATGTTTAAAAAGAACAACCTGCCTATTGAAACCAGTGCAATAGGAAAAAACACATTTATTGTGCCTAATCAGTCTATTGCAAAATATCCTTGGTAGTGCTGTAGAAAAAAACCCAATGGAAAGAGTGCATATATACCATTAAAATGACAGGTTTCTATTGGCTACTTGGTGAAAGTTCAAGTTGAAGGTTTACATCCATTTTAAATTCTTTTGTTTCTCTCACTCCACAGATTTCCATGTATTTTTACTCCCTATGGCCTGAGAGAGAGAGAGAGAGAGAGAGAGAGAGAGAGAGAGAGAGAGAGAGAGAGAGAGAAAAAAAAAAGCTATGCTGTTTATAATGTGTCACTGTGCATGACTGTTAATTGAGCAGTTATTGGAGGTCTATGCACATGAATTCATTTATAAATTTAGGAGAAACTATTTTAGAGATGCTAATTGCAACCTGTCCATGGCTTCAAGCTTCTCTTTAACAGTAAAAGCTTTAGGTCTCTCAGGGAGCTTTTACTTACACAGAATAATAAATCCAGATGTTAATATATCCATTGTAAATAACCACTAATGAATACTCTGACACCTGTTTGTTTGAATGACTACAAGAATAATTGTTAAGGAACAACAGGGTCATGTTTTTATAGGGATTGGATCATATTATATCGCTGGGGTGGTAACAATTGAAAATACCATAAAGTCATGTGTGTGCTGGCAGTTTGTTTTTTTTTTTATAATGCTTTTATAAATCTATCCACTAACACAAAGAAGACATAATGGCTTTAGTTTTCATGGTTTGATGGTAATAATAAGGTCTACACCCTTGTAATTAATTGGTGTGTGTGAAAAATAAACTAAGATCGGAGTGGAGTGCATGACATACATGAAATAAACATTCACAAATAGAAATGATTAGGATCTTTATTATTACAAAGAAAGATGTATTGATAATACAGGTATACCTTTTTCTTCAAGAATAGAAATAAAATCAAAGTCTTATTGATTTTGGCATATATATATATATATATATATAATGACAATACATATATGTATTATCATTTGATTTGATATGTAGTTTCCTGGATATTTAATGAAACTTTTTAAGGACTATTTTGTTAAACATAAAGGAAACAGTATGTTTGGGGTATGGTATACTTGGGATGGGAAAGTGCAATTCCAGTAAATGTTACGACGGAAATACCAATAACCTTTTATATCATGTATCACATATATCCACAAAAACATACCCATTCACATTTACAGTACAATTTTCAACCAAGTATCTGCAGTCAAGGCTCAATCTAGATGTAATTGAATAGATTTGCATTTTGGCTGAGATGTTGTCTTTTTAAAGTTTTTAAGTGATTTTCACTATGCCCAGTCATTTGGAGATGACTCCCAGTAAAACATTACTTGCAAGTGGATTCTACCCATTTTACTGAAATCAGCAGTTTTACTCAAATCAACAGTTTTACTCAAATCAACAGTTTCTACCAAACATAATCACTTAGAAGCCTAGTTCAACTGCATAGTACAAAGACCCAGATCTGCCATTCTGTAATGTGCATTTTCAGTTGAACAAACAATGTAGACCCTGAGCTGGTAGCACATTTTGCAATGGCAGATCATAGTCTATGTTGTTTTCAGTTGTACTTGACATATAAACGAGTATTTATGGTAATAAACCTGCCTTTAAAAATAGAACTATATTGTAATGAAGGGCAAAATATCAGAAAGTTGGAGGTATCAGGAAGAAATTGCTATAGCAGAGGAGTGTGCCACTATTTTTTTGTCAGAATTTACCACCTGATCATGCAGAAATTGTGAAATTCTTCCAAATCTCATTACATGTAGTTGTTAGCTCCTCTTCAACAGAATATAAACAAGAGTTCAATCTCATTAACAATGTGACCAGTATATGATGCTGACCATTTAGTTTTTATGGAGGGCTGGATGTGTCAAAATAATTGTAAAAGATATGGCTTTGTTGGGGCAAGTGGATTTCAAGTCATGGCAGGTGATTGTTTGAAAGCCACTTGCCCTGAGCCTGTGTTTGAAATTTTGTTGAGCACTGCTGTATAAAGCAAGACACAATTCAAATGTTAATATACATCAATACTGCTGACTCACTGAGTAAGGATGGTATTGTTGGCTGACACCTAGGCCTAGAGGAAAACATTGCTTTGCATTAAATATTTTGAGAGGCAAATATATACACCAGTCAGTTTAATATGATTTTGTTTATTTCTTTTCATATTTAAGGTACAGCAATTTCAGCATTATCCAAAAAATCCCTATTGAAAACAGAGAATTAGATTCGGGGCTAGTAGAATTTAAATCAAGGCTAATGATTATTTTTAAATCACATGCTCAGGACCTGTGTCTGAAACAAAAATTATTTTTGAGCAATGCCTTGGTCTTGTGTATCCTTCTGAATGTATTATGATAAGGTATTATTATACAAAACAATTGCCAAATATATATATATATATATATATATATATATATATATATATATATATATATATATATATATATATATATATCTGCTTTAAAGGCATGTTGATTCTGGTCTTGCGTGGTATTAATAACTCTAACCAGGAAGTCAGTGTATATATTGTTATCTACCCCTGGGTTTTTCATGGTCTTTATCTCAGGCGTAAATCAATATGTTAGTAATGCAGGTGTTGTCTGCTCTTATAATGCTAAGGGACTGACCATTTTATGGGGCGGGGAGGGGATTTATAGCTAATGATATTTTACTTTCTTATATCACATTTATATTTTATTTCAGCCAAAAGGATGGCTAGGGATAGATCCTTTTTCAAATCAGAGCAAGGACATTTTGTTTTTCAAGTTTGTTGGGGGCTGGAAATTTTTAAGGTCGGTTCCTAACCAGGAAGTTGGTACATGTATTATTACATCATCTACATCTGGTTTTTAATAGCCTAATTCTGAGTAACAGACAGTTGCTTAAAAATTCCCTCAAAGACTATAGCCAGATAGACAATTTAAGAGTTACATTACTTATTTTAATAGTCTATCATGACTCAAGTCTTTGTTTACCTGAATCAGATCACCGAATGAAGCCAGCAGGTGTGAAATATCAAGGTAGGAATATTTCAAGAATAATATAGTATTTGGGTCAAGTCAAATTCATCTTTACACCAGGGTGTTCACAAATATAATTAGTGGTGAAATTTATCTGTGTGTTAGGGTGTTCAAAAATATGTAACTTGAATGGAAACTGCAGTTATGAAGTACCTGTTTTAAATTGTTAATTGGCTTGAAGCTTTTTCTGACCCATGGAGAAACATGTCAATGCACAAGCAAAAAGGACCTTTTGACTGCCAAGATGGTTATCACATGGCAGACATGGATGCTGTGTAATCTGGTATTCCACATTTAACAGAATCTTTTGTGCAACCTGACTGGGGTTTCATTCACAAAAAATGTTTTTTCACACACGTATAGAGTAGTTCCCCTTTTAAGCAGTGCTCCTCTCAAAAGAGGCCAACCTTTCAACATGCAAGTCAGGCCAATTTCTTATCTTGTACCTGGGTGGTGAGATTTCATCATCTTCCCCCACCCCTGTGACCCTCATTAGAGGCAACCCCATAAATAATGCATCTTTTCATCACAAAAGAGATGACCTTATGAGAGGTAACACAGTATTTTATTTTTTTCGCTTTAACTAAAAGTTGCCTGCATTGAATTGGCATTTAAATCTAAAAGCCTGCAGAATTTGTTGCACATTGGTAGTTTGCTACTCATCCACATTTAACCTCACTCTGTCTTTGTCCCATTAGCTCTCTCTTTTGTTTTTGAGTTGTGTTTTAAAGATGTGGTCTGTTACAGGTTTATACACAGTATTATAGTTCTATACACAGATCTGATGTCTTCTGTCAAAAGACATAAACAAAAAAAGAATATTATGTTAAAAAACATTGAATCATCCAGTTTAGGGGTGGACATTGTGTTCATACACAAGTATAAATAATACCAAATTTGCAATTCATATTTGCATCCGCAGACATGTACCTCAGTCATGATTATGTTGCAAAAACAAGATGTGTTATTATTTGCATGTACATGTTTTAATGCATTTATTTTGGACTACTATATGGCATAAATCTGAAATGGTAACAGGAATTAATCTTTGTATACAAGCTGTTTTTTCAGCCTCAGTTCTACTGACAGAAAACAGTGACTTGTTCATGTTTGAATGGGTCTTTGGATCTGTTTATACTATTGCAGTTAAACCAAATTAATATCTACTCCGAAAACAAGAAAATTGGATTCACTTTATAAAATTTAAATAAATGTAATAGCAGATCTAATACGATCCCCCTACTAGTATTAATTCCAAAGTAACAACTCAAAAACAAATAATGGGCTTGCTCCTGCCTCAGGTACTAGAGGTAGAATGTGCCCCTCTGGTGACACATCTTTTCACATCACCCCTCCCCGTACATTTGGTTAGGTTGTATGCAGGTGAGCCAGGCTAGTTCGATGATCTATAGTTGTCACCCTGAATCTCACCAATCCAGTGGGTTTATATCCCTTCACTATCTACAGTATGAATTCATCTATAACCCATTCCATGCCAAATTATCAGTGAAGGGTTTGTGCTTTGCCTCTTATTTATAATATTATCAGTGTACTGGATAAGCCGATTTTGAAGCTTACATCTGAAGACTGTATGATGTTACAATGATTATAAAAAGCAACAATGGTAATAATATTAGCAAATAGCAGATTGGCACTAAGGTTGGGACATGCATCTGTTAAATAAACCCAGACTGAAAATTCTTTGACATGCTTTTGAAATCTAATGGCATCTAACTGAGTGGGTTGGCAAGCATACTCCATTGCAGGGCCAGAGAGAGCTAATCAGGAATTTTCACACTCAGAGGAGACCTCTTGGGCATGCAGGTGTTATGCAAGACTGCTCATGAAACATTCTGCCTCATGGATAGGGGTTTAATTTGATGGTTTACATAAGTGTGCCATCCCAAAAGTGCCAAATGAGGGCCTGAAATACCCTTTGTTTCAAGGCTGATGGAGACCTCGACATAGTCTGCCCAAACTGCAGCTTGATAAATTTTTGCTAGATATGTTGTACTGCATATGTACAAGTGGTTACTGCTGGGAAGAACAGTGAAATACTGGTAGGTGCACCAGCAAAGTTTGAGAAATTATCATGAAATCTAACATGCTGTGCTGTTTATTTGGATGGGAGACGCATACAGAGATGCATCTGTGTCAGGTGTGTGATAATGACAAGGTATGGGTCAAGCTGCCATGCAAGGAAAAAAAGACCAATGCATAGCTGCTCATCAAAATATGTGTCCTGGAAAAAACTAATTTTATGTTGGGGAAATGTGTTGTGTGATGCATACTCTATTCTATTAGCGAGTTGTTGCATTAAGCACAACATATATTGAACAAAAGATGTTATATGCACAACAGGCATGTACAGTGCATGTTGGGTGGTAAGCATTAATGGGGGTCTGGACCCTTTATGCTAGGAGCGATGAAGCACTGCAGCAGCTTCAGGATTGCCAGGGTCTCATTTGACCTCAACTGGCTAGAGCCATACCCAGCGCCTGTTCGCAGAGACTTAGACTAGGCATGGTACCACAGCTTTCACAGATCTGGAAAAGAATTTGAGGTTGACACAGTGGCATATGTATATGGCATATTTCACATTGAGGAAGACGATTCTCTAGGGTTTGGAGATATTAATCTTGTTAAAATTGCAGGGCAGGCATCTGATTTTGGACAGCAAGATGTGCAATGAACACACAGCTGTCATCCTCATGGCACAGATGAAGGATATTTTTGTTTCTTGTTAAGTTTGTTTCCTGTTCCTGGGTGAATAGGTCATAACAGCTAAGTTCAACCCATTGAAAACAGACAAGTTTAACCCACTGAGAGTTGCAGCAAATAGAAATGGTCAAAATCTCCCGTAACATACATCACATTTTAAGGCATCAAAGTTCGATAGTATCATTATGTACATGCATCATGGGTTTTACTGCAGCAAATTTTAATGTTTAACAGATCAGAAAATGTGTATATATTCACGTATGTTTGAATTTATTTACTGTATATATATCATGCATATGCATATAAAGTTGTATATTACTAAAACTCATGTGTCTTTGTACCGGTATCTATGTTTCAGTTAACTCAATCTATGATTTTCTCCATTTTAAAATTAAAAAATATTGTTCCCAGCTGTTACTATATAAGCACACAGAGACAAATTCTCTTATGTTTCTCTTTAACACAGGAAGCAGAATGTTGATCTGCGGTTGAGATTTTCATCTCACACGAGATGACGGTTACAATGTGACTGTATGATCATGGAAGAAAACCGCTTCATTTTTTCCAGTTAATGAGGTATGTAATGTACATTTGAGTTTATAATTTATCATTTTTCCTATGTCAGCCTGTGATTAAATTTATTGCCCCCAGCCTTGTCAAAGAAAAGTGGGGAACGTTGTATTTTCATTTCTTGTATTTTCATTTCAATCATAGTTTCCATTCTGCTCCATAGCATCAAAACCAGTTCAAATTAAGGGATGAAACTTGGTATACTTTGTACATTATGACTAGAAGGTGTACCATAACCACATTGGGGTCTTACCTTTAAGGTCAAGGTCAAGGCTCAATATTTTAAGTTCTACATTGTACTTTTCCTTCTACTCAAAATTTTGTAATGCTATTTGAAATTAAGGCATGAAAACTTGTACAGCATCACTAGAAGGTGTCATGTACCACATGGTGGGGGGGGTATTTTCAAGATCAAAGTCACAGCTCAATATTTTATGTTTCCATTAGGCACAAAAAAATATGTGTTTCCCCTTGGCAGACCATCCCTCTTTTTTGTTGCCAACCATAGCACTTTTTTCCCTGCGGTAAAAGAAAAATTAGAAAAAAAATCCCGAAATTGGTTTGCACATCTAATTGAGCTGGTTTTGCTGAGTATGTGAAGTGCTTAGTACATTATACCAATAATTATAATAGATATAATGTTTAACAAAAAATACATACCTACCCTAATTTTAAAACTTGTGCAGTAGGAAACACATTTTTTTGTGTGCCTCAACACCCTTCTGCTCTACAACTTTAAAATTGTGTGGGTTTAAGGGCTGAAGCTTTGTATACATGTACATCATCACTAGATTAGGTGTTTTGTGTACCACATGGTGGGGGGGCTGTCTTTTAGGTCAAGATCACAGTTCAGTATTTTATGTTTCCCATTATACTTTCTTGTCCATTCTATAACTTTAATGCTGCTGACATTTACAGCTTGATATACATACATGTATGTCATCATTGGCAGTTGTTGTGTACCACATTGGGGGTCTATTTTTCAAAGTTAATGTCATGTTGTTATTGTTACATATTGATTTTTAAAAAGTTTCCAATCCATTCTATAATTTTAGAGCCATTTGAGATGAAGGGATGAAACTTGGTATAACTGAACTTCTGGAGGTTTCAGTAGAAACTACATGTAGTAGCTTGTGATTTTTTTTCCAGTTACTTGTACAGGAATCACTGGCCACCCTACAAAAATTTGAAAAATCTAATTTAAATAGTCTAATAATTCACTGCTGTATTCAGTCTGAGACCTTTGATACAGTTATGAATATTATCATCTTCCAGCTGATAAAGATTGATCTAAGTCTATGAGATGATTGCTTTTTCCTTATTTGCCAAATTGGAAATGCCTGCTTGTCACATGATTCAGTCTGCATCAAAGTGAACCATAAATGTTTAGTCTTTTTACTTTTGTACCCAGTCAGTCATGCAATGAAGAGTGGACAGCAGACATTACTAGAAAAATGGCTGAATAAAATGCCAAAAATTGGTTTGCAGCTAATTATGTAGTATGGGGGATGGGGGTTTGAGTTGCAATATGAAGCAGATGAAATAAGGTAGGCAAGTGGTAGCTTACATATACAATATACAAGGGGAAACAGATGATCAACATGTCAAACGTTTTACAGTTTGACCAAAATATAACATATAAAAGTACACAATACGCATAAAACGTGAGTATAACACACAAGCATTGACGTAAAATATACATTTATTGAAAGGGAGTCTGTTTTGTGTAATTCTTTTGAAAACATTAATGTGTAATATATTTATATGTTTATAAGTTAAAATTCTATATATTTCACAGATCATCCTTGTTTTGGCTGGATTCTATTCATCTAGGGATGAGTGTGTGTGATTTAGATTTTTAACGTAGCTTTAACAATTTTTCAGTCATACCGATACAATGTCTGCAGTTTGGCAGTTTATAGTGACATCCAGCACTGAGGCATTGTTCCACAGACTTATAGCATGATGTCTCACCCAGACACATTATCCTGACACGAGGCCGACCAGTCCTAAAACTAACCTCTTAATGCTGAGCACCTAATGAGACATGTTAGTACCATTTTTTTAGAAGTCTTTGGTATGACTCAGCCGGGGTTTCTAGGGTTGATTAATTATTTTTAATTTTAGTGAGTGAAATGAAAACCATAGTTTTGTTATTTTCTTGGATCTTGATTCTTAATTCTGGTATTGTAAGATATTCATTTCAACCAAACTTCACATTTCCTGACTGTATAAACTGAGTTCATACAGCCACACCATTTCAGCTTCAGGAAGTTTTTGCCCATCTTTTAAACAACCCCCCAGGACAATTGCCCATGGATCTTGAACAAATGGCACTGTACCCCCGATTGGCCAGATAATTTTTCAATTTAGCCAGCTACTTTGTTTCTTTCTCAAATTCCTGTATATCATCACTAAAAGAGGCATTGTGTACCATAGTGGGTGTCCTGTTTTCATGGTCAAAGTCAGAGGTCAACAGCTTAGGTTTCAGTCGCATTTGCCCTCTGCTTTCTAACTTAACACCTGTTTAAGGTAAATAGATGAAGCTTGGTGTATTCATCTATTGTCACAGTAGTAGAAGATGTGTTACATTGCACATTTGAGGACTTATCATTAAGGTCAAGGCCACAGCTCAATATTTTAAGGTTTCTTTTGTTTCTTCATTATATCATAAAAGATGTTTGAAGAGTAAGGATTATCCATGGTATACTTATAGCATCTCATTTTATCACAGTACAATTTTTACTCCAAGATCAAGATTGCTGATGATAATTTAAAAAAAACCCAAACTTTCCTGCACTTTTCCTCTAATGCTTATTGTGATAGGGCAATTAAACTTTGAATGTGTGTCCAGTAACTTTACAGCTGTGTCTTAAAGGTTGTAGATTTCATGATTGTGAACTTTTATGACCTCGCAACAAGGTGGGGGACAAAAATTCACTGAATTTGCTTGGTTTAGTTTAATTGATGTACATTTATTGCTCTATGGATTGTGTACTTGTAAACTGGATGTAATTACTGAACAGACAGAAATGAGCAATATACCTCTTGCCATGTGTTGGAGTGAAAGTAAGCCATTCCAATGTGGAGTGGAGAGAGTGGTTGTTTTGGTTTAGTTTAATTGATGTAATTGAAGTAAGCCATTCCAATGTGGAGTGGAGAGAGTGGTTGTTTTGGTTTAGTTTAATTGATGTAATTGAAGTAAGCCATTCCAATGTGGAGTGGAGAGAGTGGTTGTTTTGTTACATATATAGACATTTAAATGTCATTTTGTTACATATTTAGACATTTCAATGTAATAACCATAAATTTACTGCTATGAAAGTGTAGCAGTGTTCAGTTTGACCATGACTTACAGTTCAAACACTGTTTGAATTGGCAAAAACAGATGGCACACTGATTTGGGAAAAAAATGTACATTGAGACTATTTGTTCTTTTGTCCAGAACATTTAGGCCAATTAGTCAGATGGAGTGGAGGGTAAGAAATAACACTTATTATAAATATGGCAGTATGTGAAAGGCTTATGGCTTTGTGATGGTAAACCACATTGTACCTATTGATTTACATTGTAATGAAGCATAGGAGACAAATTGAGTTTAGTGATAAAAGTTATTGTCGGAACAATATTTTTGTACCTTGTCAGGATGAAAAACATTTAGTATCTTAAATTCTATGCATTTTCTTTCAGCAATAGTTCTTGCACCTGGATGTAATAATGGCAGAAAAAGGCAAAGCTGGATTTGAGAGTCAGCCACTGACTCCTACAAGAATGTCCCCTTCAAGAAACAGTAAGCCATACATTTTTGCCTACTTACAAATTTTTTAAATGAGTATTTAGCAAGATGCTTTATCAGTTAACTACAGTGATTCCTAATTGTTCATGGGAACCATAAAATGGCCTTTTCAAAAAGTGGGGGATCCTTGTACAACAGGATGTTCTAAAAATGTTGTGTCATGGTAGTACTTAAGAACACTAACAGTATTACGGGAAGCCCCTCAAACTAAAATCCTTGGGACCATATCAAATTTTCACTTTTGATTGGTTTTCAGGTTTAATGAGGGTTCAGCAGACATAAAAAATTATGTTTTTTATAAGTGTTTATGTGATGAGAGAGAGAATGTAATAATGAAGAAACATCTGTGTATGTATAGCTGTAAACAGATGAAAGTTGGCTTTTTATTAGCTGAACCGCTTAATATGTTCTTTCCCAAAAATCACATCCAGTTACATGAATTAACACAGTTGTTCCACAAAGAAATACAGTCCATGTCTCAAGAAACATTCAAGAAACAGGATACTTTTATAATTTTGCTACAAGTCCATTAGAGGTATAATAAATACTACTACTACTACTACTATTACTAATAATAATAAAGACTTTATTTAGAGAAGGTAACTCAATTAGTTACAGAACTAACTTGAGGCCTTCTATTTGTTATGTACTATATATACAGGATATACAACATGATGTGAAAAATCAGGCTTAACACTAAATAATTAAGTGATTTTAAAAATCAAAGTATCAGACCTGGAATATATGCACAGGCATCTGTGAATACATAAACATATATAAAATATTGTCCTGCATTGAAAAATTCAACTGTGAAAATGATGCAAAACTACAGAAAAGCAGGTGGTATTTATTTTACTAAAACTGTTCAATTGTGTAAAGATTTCATCCATTTGAGACATTGATTATGAAAAGAAGAAATGTTAGGAGCCTGCCTTATTTCACTGGGAATGTTGTTCCATACTAGTGAACCAGTATACTGAAAACTTTTTTTTTAAACAATTCCTTCTTTGGCCTTGGTATAATGTAATTTTTACTTCTTAAGGACCTTAAATTTGGAGTACCATCAGCATCTCCTTGGTGAAAGATATTGCTTATGTTATATGATATGTTAAGTGAGTTTCAGTTGTATGAGATTGTTTTAATGTGAAATTTAAATTTGATATTGAAATTTGTTTTGGTTTTCAGATTTGAGTGTTTCCACTTACTGCAAAATAAATGATAATAACAAATATGAAAAAATTCTGGACACAAAAATAATTTCAATCTTAAGGCAATTCCAGTTTACCGAAGGTTTGGTTTTCAGGGGTTTCACTGTATATGATGAGAAAATCACATATTAATAGTCTTATTATCAGTGAACTAACATTTTGGAAAATAAGTCAAGTAGCCATGATGAAATGTGTCTTTGGATGTAGTAATGTTTTGTGGCACCTCAGCACGAAAGTGGCAGGGTAGTGCCAACTCAAGGTAAGGCTCAAAAATGTACAAATGAACTGCAGACAAATTTAGGATGATATACCCTTCCAAATAAACGTAAACATTCTCTGCAAGTTAAATAGAAAATAGAAAAAAGGTCACACAAATTAATTTAAAAAAGCAAACAATTTAATGGGATCCATGACCCTACCCATGTTATAAGAGGAATAGTTTTATAGTGATGGGCTTTATAGGAAGGGACTAACTTAATTGGATCCATTACATGTGTTATATGAGGGACAGTGGTATTCAGGGGGGCTTAATAATGAGATATCAATTTTATGGGATCCATGACAGTATCTGTGTTATAAGATGGACAGTGGTATACTGAAGTATTTATAGTGAGGGACCAATTTAATGGGATCCATTATAATTCCTGTGTTATATGAGGGACAGTGGTATTCAGGGGGGCTTAATAATGAGATATCAATTTTATGGAATCCATGACAGTACCTGTGTTATAAGATGGACAGTGGTATACTGAAGTATTTATAGTGAGGGACCAATTTAATGGGATCCATAACAATACCTGTGTTAAATGAGGGACAGTGATACACTGAGGGGTTTTATAGTGAGAGATCAATTTTATGGGATCTATCACAATACCTGTTATAAGAGGACAGTGGTATAGAGAGGGAATTTATAGTGAGGAACCAACTTAATGGGATTCATTGCAATACATGTTATAAGAGGGATAGTGGTATTCTGAGAGTTTTTAGATTGAGGGACCAACTTAATGGGATCCATGACAATACCTGTGTTATATGAGGGACAGTGGTATTCAGAGGGGTTTTTATTGTGAGGGACCAACTTAATGGGAGTCACAACCCTACTCATGTTCTAAGAGGGTCAGTAGTATTCTGAGCGACTTAATAGCAATGAACCACTGATATAACCCATCTGCCACTCTGATATGTAAATTGTTTGTTGCTTGTTGGTGTGAGTGTACTGCAGGTTTTCCAGACTGGTTTTCTGCTGAAGAACTCTTTTCTTATGAGCATGATTTTATAAACAGGGAACCTTAAGACCGATAGTTGATAGATCCCATCTAGGTGATTCATACTCAGAGTCAGTCAGAACAATTTAGATATTTTCATGGTGTCATTCTACAGGGCATGTCTAGCAAGGACTACATTCAGTTGTCTTGAACATAAGGTCATGTATCTAAGTATGGACTCTGGTTTTTCGTTGAAATGTCTACTTTGACAGCAGTATAGTCACATCATGAATGATTCAGATATAATAATTGCAAAAATTTTAACAGGAAGAATTTTGTCATCCTCTAATTTAGCTGTTTGCAATGAATTTGCACAGGAACACTTTTTAAATGCATGGAAGATTTGTTGAAATAGTGAAATATCTTAAGACATAAAAAAAACAACTCTCTAAAGGGAAATTGTCTTGAAATAAAATCTTTTTGGTTCCGAATTTTTCCTTCCTAAATTTCAGTATGCTTTAACTCACTAAACTGAAACACCTTGACTGAAATCCTAGACAAATTTGTGTCCTAAATATCAATTTTACACAAAATAATCAGCAAATGGTTTTTAAATGACATAATGTCGTGCAGAGCACAATAAAAATAAAGACCTGGATACAGATGCAGCGGTATCCTAATTATCAAGGATTATTGATGTTTTGGCAAAACATAAACATTTAATTTATGTTTTCAAAGACAACTGAATAGATATCATTCTTATATAACAATAGATGTCAATAAATCAAACTTTTGAAAGGGACCCTGAGTGATCTAAAGTGCTCACCGTAATGGATCACTGCCATCTCTCCTCTGTCTGCATGGGTTTGAGTCTTGGGCTCAGCCAACATGGGTATGTGAGAAAGCTTGCAAGTAGCTTCCCATGGGTGAGCAGTTCTTTCTGGGGTTTTCCCGGGTTCTTCCTCCACCAGTTATACTGTAATACTGTATACTGGCTGCCATGTATACCCTATTTTGGTCCTGAAAAATGGTGCTAAACCCCACAACATCAACAACAAACCTTTGAAAACTCAAAATTTAATTGGGTCCTGATGGATGATTGTTTAGAGAGGTTTCAATGTTGCTAATTTCATCTGAACAATCTGGGTGCTATGATGCAGAAATATAAAATCACGATTATATATGGATACGGAGAACTTCTGGAACCTCCAAAATGTGTGCCAAAAAAATCAAAAGCACCAACAAAATCTAAGAGGGACAAATTTGACACTGAGGTTATTTTGATCCTTTATAGGTTTCACTGTATTTCAACAGAAGTATTCATAATTGCATTTTCACCATACTCTTCTTAATAAAAAAACACAAAAGACCTAAAAGATTCTGACTAATGTCATTTTTATCTTCTCAGTTCCAGATAAGATGTCAGTGATTCAGATGTTCTTTAACCAAGCCAACATTTCCAATTGCCAAGGCTTACAGATAGGGAATTACAATGAGATGGTAGTAAAGGAAGCAAAAGCATTTCTCAAACATGGTAATGCATCAACTTCAACATCTCCTTACACATGTATATGTGATGATGTTTTGAAATTATAATAATAATAATAATAATGGTGATGATAGTGATGATGATAGTAACAGCTTTATTCATAGAGGGTGACACAGTTAATTTGGTTCTGTTATTTGCATATTTACATCAGTGATCATAAACTCATTAAACACAGTTCTGTTTCTTTCATGCATTTTCTATGGCAAGAGTGAAAGTGTTTTTCCTAATGATATACAGTGCATGCATGCATGGAGATAAGCAAAATATAACCATACTTGTTATATTTGTATGTGAGCATAATTTGTAAAAAAAAATATGAGTTATTTGCAACATTATTTATAATACAGTATAGTTAGGCAACATCAATGAAGGTGTTGATATGTAATGCAGGCACAAATCACTATTAACCAGAACATTTAATTTTTCATTCAATATATTAGATAATTTTGACATGAACTTATTTATGAATGTTGCCTTATTTGCTTTGGAATGCTGTTCCAGCTGAGTGAACCTGGGTAGTGAAAACAGTTTTTGAATAGCTGTTTGATCACTTTTGGAACATGAAAATGGTTGGCTGAAAAAGGTTTTAAATTATGTGAGCTAACTTGTAAGTGGACAACAAAACTAATTGATATTTTGTCGGCATCAGACTTTGATGTATGGCACAGTATTATGTTAGATTTGAGTACTTCTTCAAATACATAACTCATTGTTACAGTGAAACCTGTCTTGAAAGACCACTGCTATGTGAGACCACCTGTCTTGAGAGACCATATTCTCAACGCACAAATTTAATGATTATAAAGCATTGTGACCTGTTATGAGAGACCACCTGTCTTGAGAGACCATAATTTTATGGCAGCAAGGGTGGTCTTTCAAGACAGGTTCTGCTGTATACAAGTCCTTCCACCACCTCACAATCCTTCCACCACCTCACAAATCCAGTCACCCAAAGCTGAACAAAGATGTTTACAATGTCTGTTGCTTATTTTAGCATTAAAATCCTAAAACATTACCTGCTTGCCAAGACAGAGGTCAGGCAACAGTGGTCTCCCCTTGGATAGATGGCTTGGCACCAAATTCCCTCCATCATCAGCTGTTACTTCCATTCGTACATTGTCAGAAAGCTTATTCAGAGGTCTTACATATACCTATTAATTTTATGCTCTTTCTCATGTACAAGTGATCCAGGGGAAGTATAATGCATTTATTTTCTCTTTGAATTTTGTTTGTTTTCATTGTAGATTAATATTTTGTGTCCCAGTTGTTGTTTTTTTTTTTGTGTTGTGACATGAAGCAGATCAGCACCATATCTTAATTCTCAAGCATTTATTTTATTTCTGAGCATCCACTTCATTGTGAGGTTAGCATGATGCTTGAATGATTATATATACCCATGTTGTTTGCTCCTGATTGATAGCTAACAATGGCAGTATGAGGTGTGGGCTTGCAGGAAGTTAAAACTGTGTTATAACTCTAGGTCTTAAAATATGTAATAGAAAAGAAGAAAAACCAATAATTTATGTAAAATTCAACAAACAATATTTTCCCTAGAATACAAAGTGAAAATTCAAAAGATACAGTATTGTGAATTAAATTCCAAGAAATAATAAATGTCATATCACAAGTCCAAAAGTATAGAATGTTTTGATTAAATTTCAGTAATCTTTAATGTTCAGATGTACCAAATTGATAAAATTCAAAATGTCTTTTAATGAGTTCTCAGTAATCTCAAAGTAGTGTTTTAATCCAAAAACTCAAAGAGCACTTTGTTATTCCAATGAATAATGTAAATAAATAGCTCATCCCAACTATTATTTGAGCACAACTGTAAATAATTCAAGAGACTGATGATAAAAACAGGAATGAATAATTGTTTACCAAACATCGATATATACAAATACTCATTTGACCTACAATACAATAGATTGTTCTGGAAAGCCTGAAATTCAGATGGAAAATTTCACTAACTCTTGAACTCAGCATCGTGTTTACTATTTAAAAGTATGACAAAAATCAGGTAGGCATGAACTATATTCACAACCCTCAACCACAGTCATGACAAAAGTCAGGCACACAGTATAAATTAAATATACATTTATACATAATATACATTTATATATAATGTAAAATTCAACAAACAATACAATATACATAAATATACATAACAGCTGTCAGAGGATAATCACCTTCCTGTTTTGTGTATATGGAGTTAATAGGACCACTCATGTGAAATCAGTACTCTTTGTGTGAATGGAGTCAGTTGGACTGCACACATGCGAAATCTGTACACTTTTGTTGGAAGATAAATGCATGACTGTTTTGGTGAAACACTCATTGACCAGGTCAGTGAGAGAACAAGAAAGTGGTCTAACAAGGATGCCGATGCAATCAGTATTGCTACTGATGCAGTCTCAATAGCAAACCTTCTGATGCTGCAGTCACTTGATGTTGAAAGATTGGTGATAAGAAAGAATCTTTGGCTGCTTGGGCTTTACATTCAGCCCCAGTTCCATCTTTTCCCACAGTTTCACTGCCATTCTCCTCCTCTAGCCACACCAGCCGTGGTCAGATTTCCAGGCCAGTACAGCCAGAATATGGAGACCCATGTGTACTGTGAGCCACGTTCTGCATGTACACTCAGGTGCTGGCTATGGTTATATAACCTAAGATAGTTGGTACCTGACCTGGCATCTGACATTACCTGGCCACATATATTGTCCACTCCAGTTCCAATTCCATCTTTTTATACACACAGTGTAACTGGCTCAGGGTAGTGATCCACCTTCCTGATATACCCAGCCCTGGACTCAAGAAGTGAAATGTGTCTTTCATCCAGACATGCCACTTTTAGCCCCAGTTTTGTCAAACATACAGTACAACTGGCACCAGAGTTGGTGATCAACCATTTCATGACATCTAGTACTGGACAGATCAAGACAGTGTGTACTGCTAATGGACAATTCTATCATCTGTCCTGGCTATATCAAGACTTGTGCACAGTACATGCTATGGTGACTTTTCATTCCCATGTACATGGTAGTCATTTCAGGCAGTGGACAAAGGTCAGAATCAATGCTTGAAGATGACTTTTTCCCAGTATAGATGGACTCCAGCTTAGTTTACTATCCTCATCAACATGCGTCCCTTGCTCAGTCTTCGTTACCATCACAAAAGGCTTCTTTTTCTACCCATCACACCATTTATATTGAAGAAGGATGATCACAAAAAACAGCCTTTCTCCAAAATTCTACTGCAGTTTGGTTAAGTTGCAGACAGTTTGCATGCTAAGCTGAAAGAGAATTACAAGACCCTAGGGTCAAGAAGTCTTTTTTTCTCAACATGACAGCTCCTCCCCACCCCCACCTGACCCATGCTTTTTACAAAAACTCATCAGTTTTCCATATTGAAGTTCCAGCTGTAAACAGACATTGCTGGGGATGTTTAAACCATATAAAGGGCACATTTACTGAAACCTTTCCAAGACATGCAACAATTTGTTGACAGTGTTGTAGCTATTGATTCCATGCTTGTAACTTTCTGCCATTAAGACTTTTTTCAGAGAGACATGTCTGGGAGTCCATCTTCTATATGTGCTGAACAGTGCAGCTCGGCACTATCTCTCAAATTCATTACTAGCTTCCACTGACATTCATCTTGCTGAAAGAGAGATTTCTATTATGTATGACCTTGCTGCTCATTGTTCTCTACAAGTGAGTTTCAAGTCTTCTCTCTTATCTCTGACAGTGACCTAGAAATAAAATCAAAATGTCAGACATGTTGTCTTTGTACAATGACAGCATGCATGAATTACACTGAAATTTGCACAGATATTTGAATAAGAATATTTTCTTGCAAAAAATTGGAATGAAACATTGTTATTTGAATATTCATATCATTATATATGAATGTGTCTGCTTTAAATGCTCATTGTGTTACTCAACTTTAAGAGAGACCTCATGATACGTTAGTGTCACTTAAGAACTAGACTGTGTTTAAGGGTTGATAAAAAAAAGTACAGAAGTAAATGCTGTAAAGAAAAGCTACTTTTGATGATAAATTTATGGTTTTTTTTTTATAAAGTAACTTTCTTTTGCATTAATGTCAACCACCCAGCTTGTGACCCATGTACACATGCAGCAGTCTGTCACGTGGCATCATTCTTGGTGACCTAGTGATTTAGTCCTTAGCTTTTCTTTATCACCAGGAGTTGTGAGTAGCTAATCTGGGCTGTATTGCGGATGGTTTTTGTAAGGTCAGCAATACAGATTTGCATATGTATTCAGGCATTATCCTAGCAGCAGAGAGGGTGAACCCTACAACTTTGTAGAGACCTTATTTTTGAAAATTAAGGGTTCCTACGAAGGCTGAAAAAAGAAGTTTTTGCCTTAATAATGAAAACTTCTTTAATTGACCAGATTTTTTCTGATTTTTTTCACGTGCTGGTCACTACGCGTATGTCGTTCACCCTCTCTGCTGCTACCTTGATAAAATCAAGGACCAAAGATTTTATCTAAACCTACACGATACCTTGATCTTGGATCGTGTAAATTTATCGTTATAAATCCAAACGGAACAGCTTGTGCTTGAGCAAAAGAAGTTTTTAAATTTAATCATGTCCATGTCGCCTGAACACCAAGTATAATAAATATTCTGCAGAGTATAATTATCTACTCCATTAAATACAACTAAAATATTGCAGTTGTCTCTGATTACTTTTGGAATTTGTGTATATCTCTGGGTAACATAAATCACATCCGTGTTTTTATGTCTACCTCGAGAAAATATTCTAGCTGGATTTGATTGTTTGTCCAGCATAACATCATCATACACTACTAAATTATTAATGAATCCATCTAGATCATCTACAGATGGTGCTTCATCAATATCGGTTATAAAATCAATAATATCATTTCCATCCAGTAGTTTTGCATTTTTATTAAAATCCTTAAGTACTTCATAACACCTCTGATCATCTACAGATGGTGCTACTAAATACAGTTTGTTCCACTTGAGCCATCGCATTATCAGATTAAGCAACAATTGCCTCTTTCCACTTCCAGATGGGCCTATTATAATCATTCTGATAGAATTTGGTAACGCTGGATGGTGCTTTACTGGCTCTTGTTTTCGTGTCGCAGAAAAGTCAATTATATCCATATAATAAATAATATGAGTCTATATTGTGTTCGATGCAGAGCACCTACACCTACTACTGAATTAACGACAATAACAACAAAAAATAAAAGACGTGCACTTACAGGCAAGTGTGTGAAATGTGGTACCAAGAAATATAAATTTATTGCAACAAAGACAGGTGGTGATATCGCTGCTTCGTTAGGAAAATTACCAGGAACTCCATGGGCTAAATACCCCGGTGAGAAACATTTGCCCGGATATAATTATTGTGGTCCTGGAACTCGTCTTGATATCAGACTCGATGATCAAGATCAACCAAAACCAGGAGAGTATCCAGTAAATAAGATCGATCAAGCGTGTCACGTTCACGATGTCGCGTATAAAAGTAAGGATTTGCAACACCGACATCTCGCGGATGTGAAATTGATTCACGCGTGAAATTCTATACCTAATAAATCTCTCAGAGAAAAATTAGCTAGTTTTCTAGTAAAAACTGCTATGAAAAGTAAACTGGTGCTAGGGGCTGGCAATTAATTATATAACTATCATAATGGAATCTGTTTATTATTCCCCGAGAGGATTTTGGAGAGGTAAGGCAGCGATTAGTAAACTTGCTGAAGCAGCAAAAGTTTCACGTAATGTCGCTGCATCATGGTTAGCACGACAGGCAATATGGCAAATCTTCTAAGTCCACCTAAAAAAATTCATTACGCGCATTTTGATGTTAGTGTTCCTAATGAAGTTCATCAAGCAGATATTTTGTTTTTACCACACGATACCATTAAAACACGTGGACGAAAATCACGCACGTACAAATACGCGTTGACTGTCGTTGATGTTGCGAGTAGATATAAAGAAGCGGAGCCATTATCAACAAAGACAACATCTGAAGTTGCATCTGCGTTTGAGCGCATTTATCAACGTGGTGGTCTACGATGGCCACGGTTATTACAAGTTGAATTTCTTGGAGTAGTATCATCGTTGATGAAGAAACATAACGCTAAAATCAGACGAGGACATACTGAAATTCATCGTGATTAGGCAATCGTTGAACGATTTAATAGAACACTTGCTGAGCGGTTATTCGGATACCAATACGCAAAGGAAATATCTACTGACCTTAAGTCGGGTGAGCGATCTCGTGAATGGGTTGCAAGATTACCGAGTGTGATAACTGCGTTGAATAATGAAATTACTCGTGCAACTTCCATGAAACCTTCTAATGCGATCAAAAAAAAAATATATACCAATACGACATGAATCTTTCTCTCAACCAGTATTAGGTAATGTTACAGTTAGATATTTATATGAACCTGGCGAACTTGAAGGTGGTAAAAAAAGAGCAACCGATCCTATCTGGAGCGTGACTACACATAAAATTTCTAGCGTGGTTAGATCCACTGGTAGACCTTCAATATACAGACTAGATTCTACAGCCCCTCAACGTGGATTTGTACGTGAACAATTGCAAATAATTCCTGAGGATACACAATTACCACCAAGCTCAATTTTGTAAACGTCCAGAACCTCGACGTCGATTACGCTCAAGACAGGCCAGCATCACATTTTCACGTGTATGACCAAGATCACTATTAATTCTGTCTACGGTAAATTGTCTTGGATTATTATTTGAATATTGCCATAACATATTACAGTTGCAACTTGCGCAATGATTATTTTGTAGTTGTTTTAGTTTTATAATAAATTCAGCATCAATATCAAAATCACGATTATTTTTTTTGTCACACTGCTTATAACCAGATAGTTTTTTTTTCTTATTACGTCATTATTAACAGTTTGATCATTATTTTCTATAAAATTCATAATAACCCTATGTAGTTGAGATATTCTCCTGACCCTAGAAACTGCGAGATAAACTAAATTTGACCACTCGATCCGATCATCTACAATCCAGATTTTAGTATCAGTTATAGTTAACCCTTGTGATGAGTGAATCGTTATAGCGTATCCTAACGTCCACGGCGATTTATTCATACTCAGCGCATTCTCAACGACATTAATATCGACTAAAATAATATCATTCAAGACAAGATTCTGTATCCTTGGTGGAACCAAGGTACCAGGAATTTCAACATCAATATTCTGTCGTCGAGTATCTGCTGGGCGATAACATAATGGTACAGGTAACGTTAGAAACTTTTCTTTATGTAACGTAAATAATTTATCCTGTAGTTCATCACGAACTATCTTTCTACTCGCGACTATTAAATCAGCGGGATTCCATAAAGTCAAAAATTCATTCATAGAAGTCTCTGGAATTACTCCTCGCATTATCTCACATTGTACTCTGTCTGGCTGAAGTCTGATTAATTTTTTTAATTCCTTCAGCGGTTCATCAATAGCTCTATGGTCATCATTTATTTCTTCATAATAATCTACGTTATTCTTTAGCCATTCATGTGGAGACTGTCCAACAAAGGGTGGTGGTTGACCATTATCGCCACACATAATCACAGCAGTATTCTTTAGTAACAACCAATCAAGAAATGTTTTTAGTGTTTCTAACGACACCGTGCATATCTCGTCCCATATAATATATTTAGGTATATATTTCTCACCCATTCGCTCAGGAGTCCACGTGTCTCCGCAGCATCTAAAGAAACTGTGATATGTACATGATTTTACTCCTCGTTCTTTTATTTCTCTAGCAAGTTTATGTGTAGGTGTCAAAACAATTATATCTGAACTATTATTCATAAATAAATTAATCACACGAGTTGTTTTACCTGACCCTCCACACCCATTAAGATAAACAGTCTTATGTCTAGATACAGGATCGTACACAGATGGTGCAGATGACTTTAATATTTGATTATTATTTCTGTAATATGTCTCTATAATTTCAACATCGGCAGATTCAGAATAGCTAAATATATTTTCTTGTTTTATTCTCCATGTTCCCCATTCACCATTACCGAGTTTTAATAAATCTTTATATTTTTATGTACATAAAATGAATCCGTAGCGACTCTGACAGCGTGATGAGGAAATTTATTTATCATCGATAGTAGGTTTATCGAAACATAAGCTAACATCGAAGATCTTAAATGAGTAAACTGCGGTGACTCGCCATCAAGGTAGCTCACAATGGTACCTAGTTTCGTTCCATCTGATAAATAAGCATTACATCTGTTTATAAACGTATTTTCTCAGTTGTATCAGCGATTATAAAATCTAGTTCAGCATCGTCCATAATCAATCTTGTACAATGTCGTTTATAATCGTATGAACCACCTTGAGTAAATTTACCGATTATCTTTCTACCAAGATCTTTTGCAAATTTCTCATCGTACTCGTTTCTGCATTTATTTATTTTTATAATATGATCTTCATCAATATCAGGGAATTCTTTTCTGGTATCATCAATATTAAATCTATTTGGTTCTGGTAACCAAACTTGCTTCTGTGAATTATACGATATAATCGCTTCAGTTACCCTCAACGATATTAAAAATCCAGCATCAAGCATATACCGCAATAGTACTATCGGAACCCAACATTTTTCTGAAAAATGTCTTCCAAACCAAGCATAAGTAATCGGATGGAGATTTTCTGCTAATTCGAATAATTCTACATGAGCAAATCCTGTTAGGTCAACATCTGGTCCTTCCATGGGAAGGGGTCCGTTTATTGCAACCCTGGTCATGTCATGTGTAGGATGTCCGAATCTCTTAAAGTATTTAGAACATACTCCATATCCAAGAAAACTTCCAGGATAACATGCAGCCATATCAACTGAGATAACATCATTATAATCGTATTTGGTGTTCCATAATCCACCGTGACCATATTCTACACGGCTTTTCTTGACATCTTCAAGGAATTCTGATCGTGTCGTTTTCCATGAATTTTTCTCCTGAGCGAAATGGGCAGCAACCGATGGTACGGTAAAACAGTTATTCAGTAATTGTCTAACTATGACATTATCAGAGGTATATTTTAATGCAAGATGTTCCATTTCTTCATGAAGAGATTCTGTACGATAAATATCACCGTTAGGCCGTACAAACTGATCGTAATGATCATATTCCGAACTCTGAAATAACCAAACGGATACAGGGTCGCTTTTGCTGATATTTTTAATAAAATCAAAGATGTCACCGTTATAAAATTTAACCGTTCTATCTCGTGGAAATATTGTTACTGCTGAGGTCCATGCATATGCATTATGATCAACGATTGTTATAGGGTTTCCATTTTTTTAAATATTTTGGTTCGTATAATATCTCTCCGGTTAGTGTTTTTACTGTTATTGGAAATCTTAATAACTTTTCTAGTTCAGCAACATCCTTAATAGATGCACCAGCATCTTTA
>JAECUM010006925.1:0-78307 GCA_016617855.1 Megalonaias nervosa
CTCTCTCTCTCTCTCTCTCTCTCTCTCTCTCTCTCTCTCTCTATATATATATATATATATATATATATATATATATATATATATATATATATTCTGGCAGATTATTTTAATTGTTATTACTTATTTTCAGCCCTCGAAACGGTCTTAGCGAGGTTCTTAGATTTGAAACCTTCGTCATAAACTCATATTCAAGAGCTATTTTTTAAAAGTTTTCGTAAGACATAAACGAGAAACATTTCTCCTGGGTTTCCTTATTCGGTCACCCGAGTGTCGCATCACTTTTCTATTCATGTTTTAATCAATTGGTAACTTCAAATCGGCACACCCGTTTTGAATATTAAATGTCTTCAAACACATCGTTTTAATATTACAAATATGATTCATATACAGTCATGACAGATATCGAAAGTTGTGCTTAAAATAGATTTCCAAAATTCGTATAAAAATCACCAATACACTCTCTTGACAAGAAAATGCAAGGCAAACGACTATCACATGAAGCTGAAATTTACTTCAACTCACGATGTTCAACTTGTTTTAAAACCAAGGAATCGTCCATGAAAAATTTCAACCTTGCACAACAAACCATTCTAACAGAACGTTTCTTGCTTGTTTGTTTATGTTATGCATGTTTTGAATCTATTTTATTCTCAGGGTACGTTTCCTCCTTCCCGAAGAAACGTACTCCAATTTAGGCATTTTCTGAGCCCATTAGATTTATTTTTCACGAGTTTACTAATAATCAAACAATACAATTTTTGCTACATGGTCATCAGTATTAACGAAAACAAATATTTGTCTGATATTGTTTTCAGTTTTAAATGTATTTAATCAATGCGTACGATGTCTACTTCACTAAAACACACTCATTACAACACAACACGTATATTACACACTTCACTGAAAATCACGCAATACAACACGACACGTACAACACTGACATTACACACTTCACTGAAACACACGCAAGACAACACAACACAACACGTACATTACATACTTCACTGAAACGCAAGCAAGACAACACACCACGTACATTACACAGTTCACCAAAACACACGCAATACAACACACCACGTACAATACACAGTTCACCGAAACACACGCAGTACAACACACCACGTACATTACACACTTCACTGAAAATCATGCAATACAACACATCACATACTTGCAACCAAAAAGTGTAGGACAAGCCACGTTTTGTACTTTTATAAGTAAAAGAACTGTACTGAAAGTTGCTGATGCTATAAAGAATAAGAACAAAAACCTTGATCATAACAATCGTGTAACGAAATAGTTATAGGTTACTGCATTTGTATGGGAAAATATGAACGAGTTTTTCGGATGGATATACTGCACGACCTTGGGAATGCAGTATGTCCATCCGAAAAAACGAGTTCAAATTTTCCCATACAAATGCAGTAACCCTTTTATTATATGCTCATTTTCTTATTCTACCTAAGGCTTAATTATATAAACAAAAATACACTACAAGAAACAAAGTAACTGAATTTATGTTGTATTCCAAACTAAATACACAAGCGCAGATTCATCAGTACGCAACAACAATATTATTAATGCGCACATAACTCCGCCCAGATAAAATTGAACTTAGTCGCGCGCTAGACATCACTTTCGAAAACAATGGCGTTTTGGTCTACTTAAAATTGAAATTTAGAGTCATATTGTGAATGAATACGCATTGCAACAACTTTTCCATTTGGTCTGGAATGAACAGATTTTGGTATTTTTGTCGATTCTACGAAATTTCGTGATTATGGGCTGGATTTATCTGTGCCAGTTCTACATGAAGTAACATCTGATTTGTGCAGCGAGGGAGCAACGTCTTGACTTATCTGTAAGTGTGTTTCTGTTCTGTCATTGAATGTTTGGAATCATAATGTGGGGAAAAATATGAACTCTTTCAATTGTAATTATCAAAAAGACGTTATGGAATATAATGTTCATTTCAATTTGAGTGCAGTAAAGAGGATGTAATTGCACTTGGAATGTAGTAGAAATAAATTACAATTTTCAAATGTATAATCAAGCTTTAGAACCAATGACATTCGGATTTGCAGAACTAAGAAAGTACATTTTGAGGACATTCAGGATGTAAAACTGTAAGTATAGTTTTTGCCATTCTTATTACCAGCTAAAGAAGACACGTTTATGCCTTATCTCTTGCATGTTATTTGTAGGGACCCAGCAATTTTGTGATCTGTCTGGCGTCTATCGCTAGCCTAAATCCGAAACATTGCATCAAAAAGTTAACGCTGAATATTGCAAAGCAGCTGGTATGTGGCAGTCCACGAAACATCTGCTTTAGTTCATTCAGAAACAAATTTAATCAACCTAAACGTAAAGCGTCTACTACGTGAGTGTACATGATTTGTTTACAAAGTAGTTCCTTATACACTATTGGGCACACGTGTCGTGCACGTGGGTGCAATATCGTAAAATATTGCACGATTCTGACAATGTAATAGTTAACGGAGACAAAAATGAGCATATAATAATAAATGATATTAAAGTAGTTACAAATCAGTCTTTGTTCAAACATTTGGAGAACATGATAACTGAAGGAAAATTTTCAAATATGAAATATGTCTATAGAAAACGGATGCACCTCCCCCCCCCCACTCACATTTAATATTTTTAATAAGCAGTGTTAATTGAAAAGTGAAAGAACTGTGGTAAGAACTTTTACAGTAAACTGAGTGTACATCACTGCAGGTGTGAACATTTCAAGTTGAATAAAATTAAATGTAAAATGTTACCATGGGACACAGAGGCCCACACCTTAATAATGCACGAACATGTATATATCTATTCATTTGCAAGACAATATTTGCAAAGTGACTAAATCCGAGTGAGCGATGGTAATGCATATGTTGAATTGCTGACGGAGAATGATTTGACGGCATTTTAGAAATGGCGCAGCTGAAAGACGATTTCACGATTTTTAGAGACTGGCAGGAGAGAAGGCGATTTCACGACGTTTGTGAGAATGAGAATTTAATTGCTTAAGGATAATGTCAAACATAAATTACACTAGAATTTCATGACGTCAATTGTTGTTTTAAAAACATGCTCTAAGTGCTGATACCAAAAAGGGTGTAACAAAAATAAAATAGATGCTTGCCTTCCATTATGCATGGAATAATACTAGTATTTTCATTGTTTGTGTTCATACATCACTGACTCTTCTTTCTTCAATTTTATTTATGTGGCGGTAATCTATGTTTGTTCAAGGTCGATAAAGTGTATATTTAATTTGCAATCTTTTTAAAATTTAATATTTATGACTGCATAATCAAATATCCGCCGCCCTCCCCACCCCAACCCCCCAAAAGAAAGAAATATTTGATGAAACTGTCTGCAAATCATAATCAAAGACATAAGAAATTTCCATTTTTATAATTAAATCTTAATATGACTTCATTAAATAGTTCGGTAAAACAAAGTAGAGGTCTTTTTGTATAAGGATAGGTATGTTTCGTCTTCCAGCCCAGTTTCGTATGTGCAAAATATTTTAGTTCAAACATGTCAAAGGCTTTGGTGTTTCACCTTTTTTTATCGCTTATCCAGTCAGTGGTGCTTTCGAGAAAGAATAATTGTTTGAAAATTACTTTTTGAATACATAAGTCTATTAGTGTGACACTTTAAAAAAGTACATATTTAAAAGCTAAACATATGATCAACACCATTAACGGCTTAGGACGTGTAACAATTATGGCTTTGTGTAAAAGAGTCATTTTCCAGTTAAAATTGTATTAGATGTAGTTTCTAATCGTTATTGCGTGTCTTGGTCAAATCAGTTTAATAATTATGCCACAAACGGTGGATATACGTCAACCTTTTATGGTGAATGGTTTATGACAGTAATTGGCAATGGTACTGTTTTACTTAATATATTTTAAAGGCACAATAGTGCAAAGTGCCTGTAATTTTATGCATTTTAAAGAACTTATAAGCTGAAAAAATTCACAAAAACCTAGAATTGGAAATTCGAAGAGAATAGGGTGGATATGACATCATATGGGGTGGATATGACATCATATAGGGTGGATATGACATCATAAAGATCTTAACAGAAAAGTTACGAAAATAAATTCTGTAAAGGTGTGTCTTAAACGGAAGATTTGTCTCTGAACATCTAAGCCCTTGCCAAGTGGAGAAGAGTAAATGTACTGAGATCTTTCAAAGCTTAGTCATTGAAATGTATTAGATAAAAGAAATATGTGCAGGACAAAAGGTCTCCATAGAACTTCTTTTCTCCCTCCCCCACACCTTCTAACCACCGCCACCACCCTCTCACCCCCAGCATATACACTATAACTTCGCTTTCAGGGTTGATTTTAATCTTACAACCATTAAAGATCAATATGAAGATAATATCTCCCGGAAATAACACGCTATGAACACCAACAATTCCCCCCCCCCCAACAAAATAGGAGAAAACAAAATGACGTAGAACAAAAATGCTCGATTTAATAACTTTCGTTTATCTACAAAAATCTGGAAACAAAAAGGCAATGCACGAAAAGCATGTGCATTTCCGATAAGGAACCATCAAAGCAGGTTTTTTTGTTTTGACAAAATACTGATGAATAGACAATTTAATAACAAGTTCATTTTATATATGAATGACTTGTCTTCTCATACCTCTCTTAGTTGTGGCCGCGAGGGCCCGAAGATGTGGTCTTTACAGATCACTAATATATCTCACCTTTGTCCGCGTGAGTTCGCGTGTCGTCCTCATCAGCGGGGGTAAGTGAGAAAGTGTCCCAGTTGCTTCCCGTGAGTCAGTGGGTCTTCACAAGTTCGTCTGTCTCCAGATATATTGGTCACCATGTAGAGCGTATCATGATCTGAAAGATGGCGCTAAATTCTACAAACCAAAGGAAAAATTGTTTTAACTTTCATTATGACTTAACTTCTCATATTTGTGTTAACAATGATGTAAGTAATCTTAGATACTGAGGTTACTGATATTATATCTACATAAGTTTGCCCTGGATGACTGCCATCATGTTTAGTACCGATTTTGACTAGTAAACATGAAAGGCACGAGCAACTGATAAAGTGTGTTACATACGCATGGGGTGTATACTGAGTTGATACACTGATATAATGTTCAGTAAGAAAGAATACCCGTAGTATACATAAGCCATATTTTTGTACCAAAAGCTGCAGACATTTTCTGTCCGTAAGTGTCATACAATTATATAACTTGATAAAGAGAAACACCTCCCGAAGAACATAAGCTAATCTCTCATACCGCTTCAATTTTTGCACTGCGTGCTTCTGTATATATATATATATATATATATATATATATATATATATATATATATATATATATATATATATATATATATATCGTATCGCCTACTTCAGGGATGGATCCAGAAGTATCAGGGGTAGTGGGTGCTAATCAATAAGCGAATTGTCTGTGGAACGGAAAATGGGTAAAGTACCCTGAAACTCATGCAGCAGTTTAAGAATTTCAATTATAACTTATCTTACTGTAAAGAAACTTTACATTACAAAACGTTCTAATTGATTAGCGCTCATTTTAAACGGGGGGGGGGGACCTGGTTGGAGGGTTGGGAGAAGTTAGTGAGGAGGCAGTGTCCTGGATTCGGCTCTGATCTTTATTCATTTGATAAATTCCAGAACGAATTCTTTAAGTCTCATTATAGGTCACACACACACACACACACACACACACACACACACACACACATATATATATATATATATATATAGAGAGAGAGAGAGAGAGAGAGAGAGAGAGAGAAATCGTTATCGCAACGCGTAGCACGGAATCAATCATAATTGTTCTTGTCTACACTGTGCAATACATTCTCATCAAGCACGCAGATTGGCGCAAAATGTATCTGATGGGACTATCTAAAAGAGCTATGTCATAGGTAGGTAAGGTTTAAATGTATGCGTTTTTTTTAACAGTGTGTTCGCAACAGTAAACACTCTAGGTAGATTGTCTGATAGCCTACAAAGAAAAATATTAACACTGGGACTAGAGTCGGGAATCCCCGAGATAGTAATTTGGAAACGTGTCACATGCATATGACCTACAAATAATTCAGTGAAGGACGTTTAGGACAAATGAACGTTTTTTTATTTATTGGGATGTAAAATTCCCATGTTCTATTTTTCTCTGTTTTTGTTCGTGTATTTTTAAGGAGACTAAAGTATAGCTGTTTTTAATGGTGACGGGGGGGGGGGGGGGCGTCTGACGAAAATTCTTTCAAAGAACCCTAATATTAATAGCAGGTACTTCTTCTCAAAAACTGCCACTACATTAAATATTATACTGAACCGGATATATGGAGAGGATTGTAATATCAGGATCAAATAGTTAAAGTGAGAGAGTGAGAGCGATTGCAGAAGTTTCGTGTTGCTGAGGTAAATTTGCAAATAAAATCACGGGAATTATTCACTGTACAAGAAAGACTATTACGAAGTGAAGACCCCTTGAAATTAAATTTTTACACACGCAGACGCACACTCTCACACACGCACACTTACACACTATTTGCCAGTGGTTTAACATTGCAATAGTTCAGAAATTGACACATGGATCATCTCAACGAAAACTTAAAATAAGAAACATTTGAAGGTAATTACAACACTACTGAAACTACGCCTCATTTCTGATCAAATTAGCGTTAAATCGACTATTGATTCTGACTATCTTTTCATATCTGTGATATTTCCAACAAATGAAACTGAACTCTCTCTCTCTCTCTCTCTCTCTCTCTCTCTCTCTCTCTCTCTCTCTCTATATATATATATATATATATATATATATATATATATATATATATATATATTCTGGCAGATTATTTTAATTGTTATTACTTATTTTCAGCCCTCGAAACGGTCTTAGCGAGGTTCTTAGATTTGAAACCTTCGTCATAAACTCATATTCAAGAGCTATTTTTTAAAAGTTTTCGTAAGACATAAACGAGAAACATTTCTCCTGGGTTTCCTTATTCGGTCACCCGAGTGTCGCATCACTTTTCTATTCATGTTTTAATCAATTGGTAACTTCAAATCGGCACACCCGTTTTGAATATTAAATGTCTTCAAACACATCGTTTTAATATTACAAATATGATTCATATACAGTCATGACAGATATCGAAAGTTGTGCTTAAAATAGATTTCCAAAATTCGTATAAAAATCACCAATACACTCTCTTGGCAAGAAAATGCAAGGCAAACGACTATCACATGAAGCTGAAATTTACTTCAACTCATGATGTTCAACTTGTTTTAAAACCAAGGAATCATCCATGAAAAATTTCAACCTTGCACAACAAACCATTCTAACAGAACGTTTCTTGCTTGTTTGTTTATGTTATGCATGTTTTGAATCTATTTTATTCTCAGGGTACGTTTCCTCCTTCCCGAAGAAACGTACTCCAATTTAGGCATTTTCTGAGCAGATTAGATTTATTTTTCACGAGTTTACTAATAATCAAACAATACAATTTTTGCTACATGGTCATCAGTATGAACGAAAACAAATATTTGTCTGATATTGTTTTCAGTTTTAAATGTATTTAATCAATGCGTACGATGTCTACTTCACTAAAACACACTCATTACAACACAACACGTATATTACACACTTCACTGAAAATCACGCAATACAACACGACACGTACAACACTGACATTACACAATTCACTGAAACACACGCAAGACAACACAACACAACACGTACATTACATACTTCACTGAAACGCAAGCAAGACAACACACCACGTATATTACATACTTCACTGAAAATCATGCACAACAGCACAACACGTATATTACACGCTTCACTGAAAATCACACAATACAACACGACACGTACAACACTGACATTACACACTTCACTGAAACACACGCAAGACAACACAACACAACACGTACATTACATCTTCACTGAAACGCAAGCAAGACAACACACCACGTACATTACACAGTTCACCAAAACACACGCAATACAACACACCACGTACAATACACAGTTCACCGAAACACACGCAGTACAACACACCACGTACATTACACACTTCACTGAAAATCATGCAATACAACACATCACATACTTGCAACCAAAAAGTGTAGGACAAGCCACGTTTTGTACTTTTATAAGTAAAAGAACTATACTGAAAGTTGCTGATGCTATAAAGAATAAGAACAAAAACCTTGATCATAACAATCGTGTAACGAAATAGTTATAGGTTACTGCATTTGTATGGGAAAATATGAACGAGTTTTTCGGATGGATATACTGCACGACCTTGGGAATGCAGTATGTCCATCCGAAAAAACGAGTTCATATTTTCCCATACAAATGCAGTAACCCTTTTATTATATGCTCATTTTCTTATTCTACCTAAGGCTTAATTATATAAACAAAAATACACTACAAGAAACAAAGTAACTGAATTTATGTTGTATTCCAAACTAAATACACAAGCGCAGATTCATCAGTACGCAACAACAATATTATTAATACGCACATAACTCCGCCCAGATAAAATTGAACTTAGTCGCGTGCTAGACATCACTTTCGAAAACAATGGCGTTTTGGTCTACTTAAAATTGAAATTTAGAGTCATATTGTGAATGAATACGCATTGCAACAACTTTTCCATTTGGTCTGGAATGAACAGATTTTGGTATTTTTGTCGATTCTACGAAATTTCGTGATTATGGGCTGGATTTATATGTGCCAGTTCTACATGAAGTAACATCTGATTTGTGCAGCGAGGGAGCAACGTCTTGACTTATCTGTAAGTGTGTTTCTGTTCTGTCATTGAATGTTTGGAATCATAATGTGGGGAAAAATATGAACTCTTTCAATTGTAATTATCAAAAAGACGTTATGGAATATAATGTTCATTTCAATTTGAGTGCAGTAAGGAGGATGTAATTGCACTTGGAATGTAGTAGAAATAAATTACAATTTTCAAATGTATAATCAAGCTTTAGAACCAATGACATTCGGATTTGCAGAACTAAGAAAGTACATTTTGAGGACATTCAGGATGTAAAACTGTAAGTATAGTTTTTGCCATTCTTATTACCAGCTAAAGAAGACACGTTTATGCCTTATCTCTTGCATGTTATTTGTAGGGACCCAGCAATTTTGTGATCTGTCTGGCGTCTATCGCTAGCCTAAATCCGAAACATTGCATCAAAAAGTTAACGCTGAATATTGCAAAGCAGCTGGTATGTGGCAGTCCACGAAACATCTGCTTTAGTTCATTCAGAAACAAATTTAATCAACCTAAACGTAAAGCGTCTACTACGTGAGTGTACATGATTTGTTTACAAAGTAGTTCCTTATACACTATTGGGCACACGTGTCGTGCACGTGGGTGCAATATCATAAAATATTGCACGATTCTGACAATGTAATAGTTAACGGAGACAAAAATGAACATATAATAATAAATGATATTAAAGTAGTTACAAATCAGTCTTTGTTCAAACATTTGGAGAACATGATAACTGAAGGAAAATTTTCAAATATGAAATATGTCTATAGAAAACGGATGCACCTCCCCCCCCCACTCACATTTAATATTTTTAATAAGCAGTGTTAATTGAAAAGTGAAAGAACTGTGGTAAGAACTTTTACAGTAAATTGAGTGTACATCACTGCAGGTGTGAACATTTCAAGTTGAATAAAATTAAATGTAAAATGTTACCATGGGACACAGAGGCCCACACCTTAATAATGCACGAACATGTATATATCTATTCATTTGCAAGACAATATTTGCAAAGTGACTAAATCCGAGTGAGCGATGGTAATGCATATGTTGAATTGCTGACGGAGAATGATTTGACGGCATTTTAGAAATGGCGCAGCTGAAAGACGATTTCACGATTTTTAGAGACTGGCAGGAGAGAAGGCGATTTCACGACGTTTGTGAGAATGAGAATTTAATTGCTTAAGGATAATGTCAAACATAAATTACACTAGAATTTCATGACGTCAATTGTTGTTTTAAAAACATGCTCTAAGTGCTGATACCAAAAAGGGTGTAACAAAAATAAAATAGATGCTTGCCTTCCATTATGCATGGAATAATACTAGTATTTTCATTGTTTGTGTTCATACATCACTGACTCTTCTTTCTTCAATTTTATTTATGTGGCGGTAATCTATGTTTGTTCAAGGTCGATAAAGTGTATATTTAATTTGCAATCTTTTTAAAATTTAATATTTATGACTGCATAATCAAATATCCGCCGCCCTCCCCACCCCAACCCCCCAAAAGAAAGAAATATTTGATGAAACTGTCTGCAAATCATAATCAAAGACATAAGAAATTTCCATTTTTATAATTAAATCTTAATATGACTTCATTAAATAGTTCGGTAAAGCAAAGTAGAGGTCTTTTTGTATAAGGATAGGTATGTTTCGTCTTCCAGCCCAGTTTCGTATGTGCAAAATATTTTAGTTCAAACATGTCAAAGGCTTTGGTGTTTCACCTTTTTTTATCGCTTATCAAGTCAGTGGTGCTTTCGAGAAAGAATAATTGTTTGAAAATTACTTTTTGAATACATAAGTCTATTAGTGTGACACTTTAAAAAAGTACATATTTAAAAGCTAAACATATGATCAACACCATTAACGGCTTAGGACGTGTAACAATTATGGCTTTGTGTAAAAGAGTCATTTTCCAGTTAAAATTGTATTAGATGTAGTTTCTAATCGTTATTGCGTGTCTTGGTCAAATCAGTTTAATAATTATGCCACAAACGGTGGATATACGTCAACCTTTTATGGTGAATGGTTTATGACAGTAATTGGCAATGGTACTGTTTTACTTAATATATTTTAAAGGCACAATAGTGCAAAGTGCCTGTAATTTTATGCATTTTAAAGAACTTATAAGCTGAAAAAATTTACAAAAACCTAGAGTTTGTGAAGATTCAATTAGATAATTGATAAATAAACGAGAGAAAATGAATTTTTGACGGAACCCGCTTTAATTAAAACTTGTAGGTCACGAACTGTTACGGAAACAATACGTAATCACAAAAACGGACACGTCATCTTCGTCTAGTGGACGGCTTAGGAGTCACGTGGTTCTAATTTAAATATCTACTATAAACAAAAATGGCGGACGCACGTGAGAGTCAAAAATGTGAAGGTCGCCCGCGCTTGTCGTTTACCGAGAAGAAACGTCGAAAAGCTGTCAAAGAAATCGAACGGGACCTATCAAGGATTAGTCTTGGGGATCAGTCTATTCGCTAGAGAGCATTAATGGAGGAGTTAGGACTGCATCAGACACTGAAATGGTGAAGTTGTTGTTGGACAGGTAGGCCAATGTCTACGTATAAAGTGTTCTCAAATTGTCAAAATCTTGTTCCTATGTTTGAATGCACTTATTCAAATCTTATTCATCTTCCATCAGCAAATTCCACTGTAAAATATACATGGATCAAAACTGCACATGGTTTTTATTTTGACATGAGCAGTGAGAGTTCCATCACAACTAGAACTGATATTAAGTATAGTTTTATGTTAAGATGGACATCTCAACGTTTTTGGGGAGCATTTTTAGAAGTCAGAGACTCCTGCATTGGGATCAAATAGGAATGGCTGATTGAAAATGAAGATAATATTTACATAAGAATTTTATCCTTGTATTATCATCAGCTTAGATTTGTTTAGCATAGTGAGGTACCCACATTGAAACTAGGTAATGAAAAGAATCTACTCGATGAGTATCAATTTAAAAAAAAAGTCCGTATCATTTTTGCATATGTATGCGTGTCTGCTTTTGGATGGCTTACTATTTTAAAATTCATTCAGAGTGGTTGCAAAGAAATAATCTAAGCATATGTCTCATTTGGTAAGCAGTCTAGCTAAAAGTCTTGAAACTTCTTACATTAAATAAACTCTTAAGCATATTAAGAATAATGCATTAAGAGACAGTATGCATTCTAAACAAAAGTTGATATATTCATTACTGGCAAAAGTGATATGCAGATCTGTCTCTCACAACACCTATTCCAGGTCTGTGAGCATCTCCTACATTTTCCACACACTATTCTGGTAATCCTGTGTTGGGAGTTGGGTGATAACCACCACACTGCCTTGAACCTGGCTCCAATATTTTAAAGACAAGGCTGGGGTGGAACTGCAACATTTGTATGAACAGTTTCCTCAGCCGGTCTAGCTCCATACTTAGATCTCCTCGAATTTATTTAAAAGATTAAGCATACTGAATCCCTTTATGTATGTGGTATAAACAGCTTGAAAGCTAAAATTATGATACCATGGAAATTTCAACATTTACAACAATCATTTATTTACATCAATTATCCATCTTTACAATTCCATCTTGGAAATGGAAGTCATTGCAAATGTTGTATTGTAAGAGTAACTACCGAAGTTTTAATTCTGTGTGTAAATGGATGCAGTATTTTGATATTATTGGTACAAAGTGCAAGTTACACATTTACAGGCAGCTGCTACACACACTTTATACAGAAAGAGGTTTTCTGTAATGTAGCCCACATACCTATCAAGTTATTCATACCTTTTGTGATATATATATATATATATATATATATATATATATATATATATATATATTTGTACGTACAAATTTTAACCTTTAGCAATAACATGCTCAAGGAATACTTAAAAGTTATTGAAAGAATTAAAGAAGTTTCAAAATTGCCATTGCATAAAGTAAAATTTTTATTGCAGAAATAATCTGCAGTAATTACCAGTTCAGAGGTGGAAAAACTGAAAGCCAAGCAGACTGGGCAATTAAAATTCTTACCCAAAGTGTTAGATCAAATATGAAAAAAAATTCTGTTTCTTGCAAGCCTTCATGTCAGTCTAAATTCTGGACAAATAAAACATTTTAGGATTATTAAGTCTTTATGTTTATCATGATAGTGCATATATAGTATTATCTTAAAATATTTTGGGGCTTTAGAAATACACCATAAGGCATGCATTACATTTAAAACAGAAGAATAAAAGTATAGTATTTATTTTACAGGACTTAAATGGATACATGAATTTTGTACATGTCTAATTTGTAAAAAAAAATATGTAATCTAGTCAGGTCTAATTGCTGAACTCCAAAGTAAGATTGCATAGACTTTTTGTTACCATTTTGTATTTTTTAAAAATTTATTACTTAATTTGGAACAAGAGCAAGTCGACCTTAACAGTATTAAATATTTGTATGCCAGTAGTGTAGATCACTTCTACCTATATATGAAATGATTTTAGCTAGTTTATATTTTTATTGCCACAGGAATTTAAAATTGTACCACAAGCATTATTTACATCACTCTATATATTTTGCTACATATGGTTGCTTGACTCCTAGACCAATAGCCCTATACCATTAAGTATCGTGACTGACGAAGACAAAAGATATGATAATAATGACTTTATTTAAAGAAGGTAACACAATTAGCTGAAGAACTAATCTACCTTGAGGCCCTCATACAAAGGAATTTATTTTAACTGCATCTCTGAAGCCGCTGTATATACTGAGTTTGGAAGAAGGAAATAAGAGCTGGCATTTCTGATGTCACTTGGAGTACTATTCCAGAGGAAAGTTTCAGAGTACTGGAAACTTTTTTTGAATAATTCCTTATTTGGTTTGGGAATTTTATACTGTTTGGTAGACATGGATCGCAGGTGGGGAGTATTACCAGGTAGCCTGTACTGGAATAGTGATTGTAAATATTCAGAACCACTATTATAGGATATCCTGTACATTAATTTGGCTTTTCTCAACTGGATTCAGTCTTTAATAGGTAATATTTTTAACTTACCAGCTAAATTTTCCTTGCTTTCTTTCTGGATTGATATATAGCTTGAATGCTATTTGAAGATGTGCTAGCTTTGCTTTGTTTTTATCATTTGAATTACCCCACACTGTATTACAGTAGTCTAAATAGGGTTGTATGTAACTGTTGTAAAATAGTTTTCTGCACCTTTTAGGGAGAAAATGTCTTATCGTACTGAGAAGCCATAAACTTGAATTAACTTTTTTTACTGATATGTTTGATATGATGAGTCCATGATAGGTTATTATCTACCAAAACACCAAGTAGTCTATCATGACAGATCATTTGAAAATTTTTATCCTTCCATGTCAGACATAGTTCATCACTACCAAGATTTGTTCTTTTTTGCCGTGTTGAGATAAAATAATATTTTTGTTTTACCAGTATTTATCAGCATGCCATTGCATGTGCACCAGTTGTCCAGTTTGTTTAGGGCATCCTGTAAAGAAATTTCTAGTTTGTGCTTTGTGTTTTGGATGTCTGACAATGTTGTGTCATATGCATAGAGATCTGTAGATGAAATTGAGTCCCTTAGTAAAAAAGGGTAGGCTATTAATAAATAATATCAGTAGTAATGGACCTAGAATTGAGCCTTGTGGTACTCCATATTTAATTGCTCCAGGTTCAGACAGAACATTTTTTATATAATCATGTTGTGTTCTCTCACTTAAGTATGAAGTAAACCATCTAACTGTGCTTTCATCACATTAATAAATTTTCAGTTTCTTCAAAAGGATTTCATGATCCACCATGTCAAAAACTTTCCTGAAATCTACAAATACCGATCCTATTATTCGACCTTGATCAAGTGCTTGAAGCCATATATCAGTTAGAGAGATCAAGGCAGTCTCATATGAATGTTTCTGTCTAAAGCCTGATTGATTAGGGTGTAACAGCAAGTATTTAATTAAATATGACATGAACGAGCCATGGACATGTTTTTCCATCAATTTTGATAAGTTTTGGTAGTATTGATATTGACTGGTAGTTATCAGCGTCATTCCTAGAACCAGATTTGTGCATAGGGCATTACTTTTGCAGTTTTTCATATTGTGTGGACAGATGAGGTTGCAATACTTAAATTGATTATGAAAGTTATACTATCTGAAATAGCTGAGGCAGAATGTTTAATGAGTGGTGGACCAATTTGATCAAGTCCTGTAGCTTTCTTGGTATCAAGTTTACTGAGACGTTTTTTAACAAAGTTTTTTTGATACTGGTGGGATAGAGAAACATGCCTCCTTAGGGATTTTGCTGCTGCAGAACTTTTTCAGTTCATTGAAGTTCTTTTCTATCACTGGTTCTTTTAACTTAGTGGTAATGTTGGTGAAAAAATCATTGAAAACATTTGCAATGTTAGTGTCATCAGTGACTTTGGTGTCATTTACCAGAAGCGAGTAAATTTTATTTGTCTGATCTTTATGTGTTACCCCCAATGAGTTCATTGAAGACTTTCCAAATAGAGTTTGTGTTGCTCTTTTTGTTTTCAAGCATTGATTAATAATAATTTTTTTTAGCTTTTTTTAATCATACTTGTTTTTTTATTGTGCATGGTTTTCCATAGCCTTCAATTGGTCTTGTGTCTTCATAGTATCTAGGATTTCAGTAGTAAATCAATTAGGTTGGATTTCATACTTTACTCCATGTACTTTCATTGGTGCATGCTTAGAGACTACATCCATAAATAAGTTAGTCCATGCTCAGAGCTTCATCTATGTCATCAAAATTTTGGATTATATTCCATGGAACTTTATATAGGTCACTGAGAAATTGTTCTTTGCTACAATTTTGGAACGATCTGTAAGTGATAGTTTTGTGTGCATTTTTCTGTTTCTCTTGCATTTAACCTTTCTTGTCAAAAAAGACAAACATTTGGCACAATAATGTAAACCACATTGTCTGGAAGGTTGGTATAAATGTGATCAATAAGAGTGCTTGATATTTCTGTTACCCTAGTGAGCTCATTTACCAGCTGGACTAGGCCTAAGGATTCAATAAATTCCATTCAGTTACTCCTTATTTGAGCATTGTGTAGGTCCTTATTTACACTGCTGAGTATATATGTTTCTTTCTCCTGTGCAAGAACATTTTCTATTTGTTTCATAAATTATCATTTCAGATTGCTTTGGAGGAAGGTGGCCTATAAATGAAACCAACTAGGAATGGTCTTGCATTATTTTGAGAAATTTCCACCCAAATACTCTTAATTTCATGTGATTCCATATCAGGTCGCCTTTCTGCATTGACATCTTCCCTAATGTATACAAGATCTCCCCCTGCTGTCTCTCTGTCCCTGTGTAATGGTTTATTGTAGCCTTAACAGTGAAATAGATTATCATTGTGGTTAGCATTTAATTTGTTTCAGTGAGTCCTAAAACATGTATATTATTTTCCTTAGAAGACAACATTAACTTAATCTGGTCTATTTTCCCCACTATACCTTGTACATTTAAGTAACCTATGTTAAAACCTTTTGTATTTAGTTTCATATCAATTATATGTATGTCATCATGCAATCGGGTACTCTATGAGATTGTCTCCATACTACTTTTATCATTTTGGTATTATATAAGGTGGCCATATAAATGAGGTGGCCTCTGTATTTTCTACGGTATATGTGCATGGTCTTCCTTTATCAAATGATATTGGGGTGGGGTGGTGAGTAGCAACAAAAAGTAAAGCAGTTTAAACACACTTTGTTTGGTAAAATGAATAATCCTACAAGTATGTATTTTCTAAGTTGCGCAAAACACTACAGACTTGTAGATATTAGTCTTTGCCAAGTACAAAACATTTTTTAATATGTATCAATACTTGTTTTGCAAGATATAAATAAACAATTACTCTCATTCTTGTCTGCCTTGTTTGAACTATGTGTAGAGCTTGATCAGCTCTGTTTTCAGGCTGCACAGCAAGTCTTCCTCCTCTTCCCCCTCTGAATCTTGCTCCATACCTCGTCCTTCCTCTCCTTCTTAAATGTCGCTCTGGACTTGAGCTTGAAAGTGACTTGATTTCAGTCTGGGTAATAAAAAAAGTTTCTACATTTGAGTTTATCATTCAGTGTGTATCTTCTCTATTACACATTATAATTACTACTGTGGTCTAGTTGTCTCTAATGAATTTTAATATATAAAAGTATTTCATAATTTAAAAACTAATATATTCATGATTACTTATCAAACTTTATAGGAATATAGTGCTAATTGAGAATTAGAAATTAATACATACCAGGTTGTGATTTGATGGAAGTTTTCTGGACTGGATCAGGTCAAGTGTTGGGTGGGGGGTGGGGTCCAAAATTTAAAAAGGGTCCCTACTTTCCTCGAATGGGCACCAAAGCAAAGTCTCAGTGTCTATTTACTCAGTGTGCATAATACCCAATAAACATGCGCAAGAATAAAACGGTGGTAAAATTTCAAGTGACAAGAGACTGTACGTCCGTGTGTGTACTTTTTAATGATCTGGCCCTAAGTTTTGGACCTAAATTCCATACTCCAGTCGCAGATTTTAATAAAACTGTTATTTAAAACCTTGTGTATGTAAAGTATTGGAGAAGCAGAACACGAATTCTTTTCCGCTTTGTTTGAAACACCAGGAAGATGAGTGTTAGGGGTCCACTGGTGACGATCTGGTTAGAATTTATAAATTGATTAATGAAATTACTAAGTTCTGAGCATTTGTAAATATCCTAGATGCTTTTCGTTTATAAACGGAGTGTTGGGGACGTGAGGGAGTGCGAATACTATGCAAGAAATCGAGTACCTGTGGGTTTTTGCAATACTATACAAAGCACGTCAATTTAAATCATTTTTGTACCACAAAAACTTTTAAATATAACTATAAAAGTAGTTCTACATACATTTCAATGTTTCCTCTCAAAATTAAAATTAGAAAAGAAAAAGATAAGGAGAAAAGAAACGAGATCAGAAGAAAATCGTACTCACCATTGTTGACATTTTGCGCGGTCTCGTAGCGTGGTTGTGTTTTACGTCATCAATTTCGGTGTTTACAATATGGCATATAATTATGCAAATTTCGGTCACTGGAATTATGTATGTTATTCGTTCGGGATCTGACGATCACTGCCGAGCGGGATTTCAATATGGAGACAATAGATTCGTTACCCTACGTACGAAGATTTCAGAGAGCTCGTATTTCATAATGAGAACCTCTACGTACCTCATATTATCCCATAACTGCCTTTTAAATAGTACTTAATCAGTTGATATACCTAAACGTCCCAACATTTTTGCAAGAAAATTCACCCTCAGCTGCACTATTGTGCCTTTAATTTGTAATAAAATCGCTGAACATTTTCGTAGGTTTAGTTACTGCAGCCTTTCTAGTTTCGTGTCACTTTTTAACTTTTGAAGGTTTGATAAATTTGCAATGGAATATCCATCCTTCTAACTGATTTCCGAATACTACATACGAAATTTAAACAGATTTTGATGAATTGCTACAAGCAAACAATTTATTTAGGCACTATGTAAATTTTAGTTCCTTTTACACTTCTCTGTCAAATATCGAAAATGCAGTATTCATTCTAAAGGAACAGTACACATTGTATTGGTATTTTGGCAAGACTTCAATAAGAGAAATTTTGACAACACTTTGTGAGTATAATAGTTTTTATATGCTATAAATTTTAATCCATATATTGAAATGTTAGAATTTTACAGGGATGAATTAATGTTACATCTGGTGAGTGTTGTTTGTTGTGGGTTTAACGCCATTTTTCGACTCACGATAGGCTATACAAGGCAACCAGTATAACTGATGGAGGAAGAACTCGTGAAAACCCCGGTGAGGACGACCGACCCACGGAAAGCTACTGGCAAGCTTTTCCAACATACCCACATTGGCCGAACCAGAGACTCGAACTCACGCAGAGGTGAAATGGCAGTGATCGGTAAAGGCGGACGCTTAAGACCACGATCACCCGGGCCTTCCCCCCCCCCCCAATCTGGCGAGTGAAATAAGTAAATTTAAAACTGCCCACATATGTTCCTATTCAATTGTGCTCACATCACGAGCTGAAACCCATCCTTACCCTATACATATCCCCCTGTTTAAAATTGTTTTGGACCACGCTGACAATATTTTTTACTATGGAGTTAAACCATCGTAACTTCTTATTTGCAACATATCACGTGTGTAGAACTCAATCTTGAGTGCTTATAAGTTGTGTTTTGTTTTGTTTCTTTATAAAGCGGCAAATCTAATAACAAAAGAAACTGATCCTAACTTCTGAAAATGAACACCATTTTGTGTTAACGTGAATGTCGGCATTTGTAAATAATTTGTATAATGTTTCGCATGTACAGTATCCGTAATATTGTTGCATGTGTCGACGTTTTGTTCATCTTTTCATTTCGGGGCCCTGGTGGCCGAATGGTCTAAGGCGTTTGTATATATATATATATATATATATATATATATATATATATATATATATATATATATATATATATATATATATATATAGACAACTGACATATTACCTCCGCCCACGTAGGTTCGAAACTCATGCGCGTCCATCGTGGTTATGTGAGAAAGCTTGCCGTAGCTTTCCATGGGTTTGCGGTTCTTCCCTGGTTTTTTCTCCACCGATGATACTAGCAAGTACAGTCTTCATCGACATGAAAATAGCGTTAAACCCACAAAAACCCATTATCTCTTCATTGTAATGGACACCTAAAAAATTACTATGTGTATTTAAGAAGCAACGCATGCACTCTCACATTTATTTTATTTATAGGTTCCATAGAATATTGCCCACGCACAAAGAGTAAAGCTTACATTTCGTCTGCCGCCGAATAATATGTGCCAACCCTACTGCAAGGCGCCAAACAAAGATTTGGAAAGACTCCAAAAAGGCGCCAAACATTCATCGCACACACAAGAAAAACACCACGCGCCGGGCTTGCTTAAATCATCCGAAAAGTCCAGACCAAATATTCGTCCCACAGTTCTTGGAGTTTTATAACTTTCACTGTGTGTTCATAGATAGTACTGATCCTGACAGTTGTAGAGAGACACAATTTGCAGATTAACTTACTCTTTTAAAAATACGACGATGCTAAAACATAAATGAAATCTAGCCAGCCTGGAAGTACAATAGAATCTGGACATTTTTAGATAACACGGGTAGTTGGTTTTGCAATCTTTTATTAGCATGCAATCTCTCTCTAATGTCATAACATATCAAAGTTAATAAATAAAAAAATTAATAAATGAAGTTATTCACAAACCATTTTCAGCTAGTGCATGGCGCAGGTGCTAAGCCATGTACGCAGCGCGGCTGCTGGGACCATAGCGGAGCAAAAACGCAAGCGCATAACAAATAAAATGGCGACTCAGTCAAGCAGTTACTGACCACGACCAATTATATATCGTCTGAAAGGCTGTAAATTTACAAGTACGTGCATGCCGCGTACATGTTTCGAAAATGATTAAAAGAAGAACAATTATTTAGCTGTAATATTTACACAGTGCACACTCACTCTCGTTCTTTCGCTTAACACATCCATTCTTTCACCTCTTACTCTCTCCTCTGTCTCGTGATACTCTTTAGAAATCTGATCCAAGTAAATGGAGCAGTGTGAATACTATAACTTTGCCACGACACATTACTGTCTAAACATCCTGACCTAATAAATACGCTTTATCTTATTGATAACATCGAACTTTGTGCAACAGCAAGGAAGCGGATGAGCCTTGACGAATAGGGTCATCCTGTTCAAGCAGAATCAGTTCTGACTCACAGGTTCATCCTGTGCAAAGTACAATGAGTCCCGACCCATAAGGCCAGACAAAGCAAAGTACAATTAGTCCCGACCTATAAGGCTAGACTATGCCAAGTACAATGAGCCCTGACCCATAGTTTCATCATGTGCAATATAAAACGAGAACTGACCAATAGGTTCATCCTGTGCAAAGTTCAGTAAACCCTGAACGTAAGGTCAGACTATACAAAATACAGTATCTGAGATACATAACGGGAATACAGGGGTACAATGTAAAATATAGGTTAAAACATTGCAGATGAAGCTGTTGCAATACATGGCTTATATCATGCTAGGTGAGAACATTTATAATCTTTATGAGAAAATTGATGAAATAGTCCATGATACTGAAAGCAGGATCATCACAATTAGTTTTCTAGTTTTCTAGTACAGTTAATGTGTGTGTGTGTGTGTGTGTGTGTGTGTGTGTGTGTGTGTGTGTGATTTGGATTTTTAATGTAGCTGTAACTGTTTTTCAATCATATTGCTACAATGTCTGCAGTGTGGCAGATTATAGCGATGTCTAGCACTGTGGCATCATGCCGCAGACATGTGGCACCATGTCCCACCCAGTCACATTATCCTGACACCAGGCCGATCAGTCCTAACACTAACCTCTTAATGCTGAGAGCCTAGCTAGTTAGTACCAATTTTATAAGTCTTTGGTATGGCTTGGCCGAGGTTCGAACTCGCGACCTCCCGCATCCGAGGCGGACGCTCTAACCACTAGGCCACCGGAGCGGTCTACTAGTACAGTTAATTAAACCGATGAAGATGTTATAACTGATGAACTAATAATGGACATTGAAGACAAGCGAGATGTCGTACACGTTTGTGTTAAATGAAATGGGAAGGACATTCTGAGGTTTTTCACTTTAAACATTGCAAGATTTATCTAGCTAGGGATATTTATAAAGGCAGATTTCATATAAAAATTTAAAGGATAAACTTCATCATAATTTTATAAAGTTAGAATTTCAGAGCGCGTTCAAGCAAGGGATGATGAAAATACGGTAAAATCCAACAATTCCGGTAATTTGAAAATTAGAATATTCAAAACGGCAGAACGAATTATATACCAGACATTGATGTGGTATTTCCGGAGATGTTTTATCCTGGACTTCTATATTCAATGCAGTTATCACCCTGCATGAACGCTGTGTGTGTGTGTGTGTGTGTGTGTGTGTGTGTGTGTGTGTGTGTGTGTGTGTGTGTGTGTGTGTGTGTGTGTGTGTGTGTGTGTGTGTGTGTGTGTGTGTGTGTGTGTGACCTATAAACTTTAGCCTGTAACCTTTATTTCCAAATTTTGGAAAATGCCGACCTTGCTGTATATAGAAATATGTCGCTGATTAACAATATCTCTGAAGTGCGCCATTTACAATCCTAAGGGAGAGGTTACTTTTTGACATGTTGTGCATTTCTTGCACACAAGTCTTAGTATCTGTGTTATGCACAGCTACGCTAGTTGAAAACATAGCCACTTGTGGACAGGATAGTAAGATTGAACTAAGCTATAGAAGCTGCTTGCCGATACTTTTCTGTGCACTATTCTCTTTGTAGGTATATGCCAAGCATATCGTGCATTAAAACTATCGTACTGGGTTCCCCGGTAGTGGCGTCACTAGGGGGATGCGGGGGTGCAGACCGCACCGGATGTCACCATCAGAGGCGCTGACACCAAAATGACTGTCTATACAATTTTTGATTTTTTGTGCAGGAAGGAGGTCCATGGGGGTGACACCATAAGTTACCGCACATGACTGTCTATAAAACTTTTGAATTTTTGTACAGGAAGGAGGTCCATGGGGGGGGGGGGACACCATGTGTTACCGCACTGGGAGACCACCAACCCTAGTGACGCCACTGTTGCCCGGAACTCATCCTTTAGAAGGAATTTGCACCGGAAAACACAGTAGTAAAGGGAAAGGGGTCTTCTAGATTTAATACCCTTTTCCCCTCCCCGTCCCCCCTCCCATCAGAACATATTTGTAAAGAACCTGTAGCTTAACTCAAAACAGGTTAGAAAATATATTTATCAGGAGAAGACCCTCTCCCACTCCAAAACGATTATATTTGTATTAATGGGGACTTCTAGATTTTAGACCCCTTCCCCTGTTAAACATATTTGTCAGAGAAAAAACACCCTCCCCCATTTCAGATACTCTATAACAGACATATCTTTCGAACTATACATGTTCTCTGCCTGTGCCGATCGATTGCTGTAGCCTAAACAGAGACTGCAGTGTTGCAATCGATAAATGTACATCATGTAACTGGATGATGCAATAACTGGGATTGTCGCGTTTGATTTTGCAAAGGGACACGTGTGTCTGTAACTTTACTAGAAAAAACTGGAAATTTCGAGAAAAATCACGTGATTTAGCGCTTGGGTATTATAACTGCGCAATAGACTTTTACAGAGATTTAGCATGGACTATATAATTGCAACCAATTTTTAATTTGTGATTAGTCCGCAGAGATGTGTTTCGCTGAAAGCATGAGGTAGGTGAAATTTTTTTACTTAATAGTAGTATTACGCTCCAAGGCAAATGGGTCTGGCTTAAGATTGTTGTATTATTATATATCAAGGAGTTTAGAGAAAATTTTATTTGCCGTATTTTCTGTCATAACTATTTTCATACCTACTAACCCTCATCGGTAAAATATCTGTTAGCATACTGTCAATAATACGAAACTCGCGTATCAAATCGTCCATATCATATTTTACGCCTCTCAAATAAGATCGTATTTGATCAAGTAATTTTTTGTAAGTAATACTAGCTATCTTACAAGCATTTGTTTTCGTTTCAAGCCTGGGTTCAATCTTCTTACATGCTGTTGAAAGAGAGACACCGACAGCAGATATAATTAATAAAAAAGGATTTAATGATACCCCACTTGATATTATGCCAGAGGTGGTCATTAACAATGGCAAATATGATATTACTCGAAGTATCCTATTGTAATATTTATAACATTGTTTCACATACCAAAGGTTTTTGTGATAAAATTTGCAATATTGCATTAGTGCGTCGACATCCTGTTTTGGAATATTTTTTGAAATATGATTGAAATCGATGATCTGTTTTTTTCATTATATAATATTCGCTTGCAATTTTTATACAATATTAAAAACTCTAGCATCAACAATCGAATCATGAAACTCACAGATGGAAGTGGAATGTCGTACTCATAACTTATGTCGTAATAAGAATCATTTTTTTTCCCCAACTGTGTTTGTAGGACTTCTTCAAAAACTTCTTTTGCTCGTCATCGCTGAGATAACTAATTTCATTGTCAAAATCATTGATTATCGCTATAGATTTATTAACAATAACTGGATCAAATTCTGGGTCTTTTTTACGTATCATTGGCAATATTGCGTTTGCGTACACTTTAATAATTAACTCCGTATCCGGTGTCATGCTAACGATTTTAACTAAGGTTTCCTTGTCGTGGTAGTACATACCGAGATATTTAAAAATACCTCGTTTTAAAAAACTATATAACTTTCTGTTTCTTTTCACTGCTAATATTTTAGATTCCGCTAGATTGTTAAGACGGTTATGATTTTCGTTTATTCGTCTTTCCTCCAGTGTTCTTCCACCATGCGCTCGTGTTTTTATTAAGTCTGATTTTATTATCAAATCTATATTTTTAAAATCAAGCTCGAGTAATATTTTTTTTTAAAAAAAATATAATTTCAACTTGTTTTTGTTTTTCTAGACAATCATCAGGATGACAGTAACTTCTTATAATATCAAAGTTTTCTATAGCTTTCAACAGTTGTGGTCCTCTCATATACATAACAAGAATAAAAAAATTTTCTTCATCTGACAATGGAGAATTTATCATTGTAATTGTAAAAGTTTTCCTGGTATTTATTATACGTGCTGATTGTGATTGGTTCCCAACATCTATTTTAGGGTTAAAAATATTATCATAAAATTCTCTTGCAACGGTTATAATTGGTGGTTCTGACATTATTTTATAACACTAGATTAAATTTGATCATCGAGTGTATATATTTGAAATGATGTCAGTCCTGGAAACGGACGTTCAGCAGCAAAAACATGAACTCGAAAATATAAGTACTTGTTGACAGTATTTTCTGTTGGAATTGTAAAATATTGTGTTGTTGAAATATAAGTGTCTGTTGTACTATATAATGTTGTCCAATCGATATCATCGTTTGATCCTTCCAATTGCCAATTATAAATTCGGCCAACACCAGAGTTTAATCGACCTCGCAAATGAAATTGCCAAAAAGCAACTGCAGTAGGACGTTTAATTTTGATCCAAAAATTTTCAACTTCTCTGTTGGTCGTCCACTCATGTCTATCAGAGAAAGCGTAATAAGGATAATTTTCAGGATAATATGCTGATGCACTTACCTCAAACCCAACTCGATTGTCAGTTGCCTTAAAAAGTGTTGGAATATATCCAACATTATTTTTAGTTTGTTTTATACCACTAGACAGACTGTCAACATACGCTTTATTTGTCAGATCATTAGGGCTAACTGGAACATATGTCGTAGTTATTTTTTTTTTGTCTCTCATGTTTATATTACCTGACATTAGTCCAAAGGATTTTTTAAAGTATGGGCAAGTTCTTCTTTTAACTGACCATAACTAATAGCATCTGAGTCGGACGTTGGCGAGGTTGTCGGTAATCCAGTTATTTTTGAATTTGACATAGGTTATCTGTCATTGTGTCGCCGGCTTTGTTAAGTTTACTGTCGTCAACTGATTTTAGTTGCGCATAACTTACCGCTTGCGTTAGATCTGCTGGCGGATATGAAGTTTCTAAACCTAACACTTGTCGACCTGACATGTTAATATTGCCTGTAATTATCCCACCTGTTTTATCAAGCTTGTTATTATCCACATACTTTAACTGTAAATAACTTACCGCTTGGGTTTGATTTAAGTTTGCTGGTGGGTATCCAGTTCCCAGATTTATTATCTTCTTTCCTGACATATATAAGTGACCGCTTAAAGTTCCGCCGGTCTTGTCTAACTTGTTGTCGTCAACTGATTTTAGTTGTGCATAACTAACAGCTTGTGTAAGGTCAACCCTTGGTGGTGGATACGCCGTTTCTAAACCAAGCACCCGTTGATTTGACATAGATAGGTTTCCTGTCATCGTATCACCAATTTCTTTCAGGTAACCATCACCGCCGTTTGTAGTTATAATTTCCGACGAATCTCCTAATGTTGTTCCAAATGTTGTGTAATAGCTCATTATTTATTTATTGTCTAACAATTTTTATAATATGTCGATATTAAATTTTGATACAGACAGATATCGGAAATATGTACACAACAACGAACTTCCAGATTGCCATTATCTTATTGTTGGCCGCACAGGATCTGGTAAAACAAATTTGCTTATGAACTTGCTGTTGGGAGATAATTTTAACTATGATCGAGTTTATATTTATACCATTAATCCGCAACAAGACAAATACGAACTACTTAGCGAATACAATAACAACCTTCGTGATGATCTTGAGACTGGCGAAGATTTTTTTTATTATTAAACAACCAGAAGAACTTATTCCAGTGAGTGAAATTGACTCTGACGAGCATAAGATAGTTGTTTTTGATGATATTCCGCTAAACAATACGGAGATGAATAAAATAAGGTCCTATTTTTCACTGTCGCGTAATAGAAAATGTAATTCTGTTTATTTATCCCAAGGTTTTTATAACGGTGACAGATTTATTCGGCCAAATACTGGTTGTTTTATATTATTTCCAGGACTGGACAACGTGGACGTCAGGAATATTGCAAACGAGCAATGTGGCGACGTAACAAAAGATAAATTTATTGAACTATATCACAAGGCAACGGCGATAAATATAACTTTTTCTTGTTCGATAAGCTTACACATGATCCGAAAAAAATGTTTCGCTGTTGTATTAAAAATTATCTACAGTAGTTTGATATAAAATGGATAAACGAGCAAAGTACAGAAAACACATAGAAGATCTAAAAAAAAACTTGCTCAATCTCAAGCAGTGTTTAAGCAGCGAGTACAGCAAGCCCGAAGCAGCAACTACAGCTCTCAAACTAGTTACAGAGGCGTTATTTGGAAAACAACCTGAAATTAGGCCATTATCAGACGAAAAAGTTAAATAACTACAGGAAAAAGGTTTAGTCGGGCTTGTTAAAGAACAACAAGAAGCTGCTGCTGCAAAAATTATTAGAAAGATCTGATGAAGACAGACTAAAGTTAGCTAGAGAACTTGTAAAACATATTATTGATCCTGCTGCTAGACAAGCTGAACTAAAACGGCTATTAAATAACCCACTTGCACTTGAGCAAAGATTAGCAGAAGTAATACTAGTTGAGCCGATTGAAAGAAAGTTGAGCGATATAGAAGAAAAAAAGTGAAGCCGATATGTTGATGGAGGATATGCGCAAAGAAGAAAAAGCTAAAATAGAAGCTTTTAGAAAAGAGCATGGATTAGATATCCGATTTAGAGAAGAATTTGAAGAAAGTCTAAAAAATATAAACAGTAAAACAAGAGATTATGAGTATGAATCTTTTAACAAAGAACATAATTTTAAAAATATAAGAATATATAATGTTCAAAAATCAGATTATAATGCCGAAGAAAATATGAAAAAGTTGACGGAAATTGCAGAAAAAAGTAAGAAACATCTCGATGATGTAGTACCAGAAAAAGAAATAACCTACAAAGAAAGCATGAGGTTATACCGGCACTGGATTATCGCAGATCTTTATATCAAAGCTATCCGTAATATAAAAAATGACATATTTGTTAGCGGACGTAATACTAATGGTTTGAGAACTGAAGCAAAAGAACTAGATCTCATACGTATGAGAGCTGATAAGGTTGTCCCAGACGACATAAAAGATCCTATTGCTAGACAAACTGAATTAAGTCGGTTGGTTGATAATCGAGATGAACTTATTAGAAGAGAATCAGATCCAGATGTGATAAGAATGCAGGCTGAAAAAAGCCAAAATAAACAAGAAGAACAAGAAAAATTAAGAAAAGAACGAGAAGAACAAGAAGACTAATAATTAAAAAAGAAATAGCAGAAAAAGAAATAGCAGAAAAAATACAATTATTAGAATATCATAATTTTATGAAAGATAATAATATTGAAAATGTTGATAGTATTGATCAATGGACACAAAGTGAATACGATAATCTCATTGAAAAATTAAATAATATTAGTGAAGATATAGGAGCTTACCAAAAATTCTCTGAATCTGTCACAGAAGAAGATATTGATAAATTTTATTTAAAAAAAAGCTAGAGATGGCGTTATTGCCAAAGTTTTTACATATGCTGCCATTGATTTTCGAAATAAAAAACTTAGTAAGTCAAAATGGAAATTTAAAGATGTGTTTGATGCTCATGATAAACGTCGTTTCAAAGAAGTCACAGGCCTCGGAGCCAGCTCCGGGGTAAAAATATTTACATCAGTATCTGAGATGATAGGTAGATTAATGTTACTGATATCGTCAAAAGAAGCTGGCAATGTTGGTGCTGAAATTGACAATGAAATTATTGACATACTTGATCATTTGAGATCAGAAAATTTATTAACATCTGAAGAATATGAAAATTTACACCGCGATTTAATCGCGGCGATTTAATTTAATCGAGGCGATCTTATATAAATGTCAACAACATTATTACTCGACTCATCGCAAACAACAGGTGATAGCGCAAATTTTTCAGTAAATTATATTCCACCAATACAACAGGATCCTGAAAAACAGTATGAAATTGGACTAATTTCCTGCACGTGTTGGCATTCTATGGCCAACGTAAAAGCTGATGTCAATGATAAATGTATGTTTATACAGCGACCGATACAGTCAATATTTAAAATTCCGCAAGGAGCTTATAATGTCACTGATCTGAATAAAACAATAAACGAGATAATAACAATGGCAAGTGGTGTCGCTGATAATTTTGAGCTGACACCAAACTATAACACTTTACGAGCGAGATAACATTAAAAAATAATATGTTAATCGATTTTACACCAGCAAGTATTGCATCATTAATAGGATTTTCTCATGCAGTTATGGATCTGCTCTTGAACAAACTATTACATATGACGGTGAACTGCCAGTAAATATTACTGACGTAAACACAATACTAATAAATTGTTCTATTGCATCTGGATCTTACTTAGCCCGGGGCAGTAAAGGACAGACTATTTATAGTTTTTCGCCGAACGTTCCACCGGGCTCGCTTATGCAAATTAATCCGCGGCAAGTTATTTATTATCCGCTAAATGTTGAAAATCAGATAACACAAATAAATATGCAATTGACAGATCAATCCGGACGGCAGTTGGATTTGAATAATGAAGTTGTTACTTATTACCTGCACCTACGCGCAATCACTTCGTGATTGGCAATAAAATTATACAACATCTTGATATAATGAAACAGAAAAAAAAATTTTACAGAAGAAAAATAGTTGGAGGATTTTTTGGAAATATATTTACTAAAATTATTGAAAATGTCCCGGGAATAGCGCATAAAGTTGCACCAATTGCACTTGACGCGTCAAAAGCTTTTGCAACTGGAGCTGCAACTGCCGTTGTAACTGCGGTGGGACAAAAACTGGTAAAAGGCGAGAAACCGCCGGCTTCTGCAGATATAAAACAAATTATATCAGAAATCGCCCCAACAGCTGAAACAGGAAATCGGATGACAAAAACAGCAAATAAACTTTTATCACCAAAAGGAGAACAAATTATACAAAAATTAATATCTAAGGCAACGGCACCAAATTTTATGTAACCTAATAATTAAAAAAATGTCTGTTAAAAATTATCTCGATTTAGCAGAAACTTATGACACCGATGACGCAGTAAAAGAATTTGAGTATGTTGAGTATCTCGACGAAAATTCTAATGAACCAAATAAGGCCGGTGTCAGAACATTTAATACCAGAGACGAAGATGTATTTCTGCTGCCTCACAAAGCAATGTTAGAAGTACGTGGCCAAATTATGACAGTAGCTAATCCACCTGCTAATATCAGAGCAGGCGCAGAAATAGCTCTTATAAATAATGGCTGGTGTTTATTCAAAAGTGCCCGATATCAACTAGCTAATCAAACTGTCGAAGATATTTCGAGTCACCTGCAAGTTGCAAGTACAATCTTAAATATTATTTCGTTTTCTGATGATTATTCCAGATCAACTGCAACTAACATGATGTGGTTTAAGGATACTGGAACTGGTGCATCTGAATCGACCGAACTTTTCTTAAAAGATGCTTTAGTACACGGAGCTGATGCCGCTGTGGATGTTGTAATTGTAAGAACTTTTCTTATTGTTAATGCTGCTGCTTTAGGTATAGCCGCACCAGCCGCAGGCGCTAACGCAGACGCTGTAAGAGTCTCACTTACTGCTGCTTGTAATACTCTTGGTATAACACCACCAGGAGCAGCTGCGGACGGTGTTGCAATGTTAGATTTAGTTAACGGGACAATTAGCGTAAGAAATATACGTTACAATGAAGGTTTGCTAGGAGAAAAGAACTTGCAGCAGGATCACGTCAAATTACAATGATGCTGCCATTAAGTACAATATTTCGATTTTGCCGGGACTATAATAAAGTATTTCGTGGAGTTAAAAATACACTTATTTTAGATCGAGCAGAACAAAACGACTGCCTATTTAGGTCAGGCGGAGCTCATTTACAATTTATCATAAATAAACTTGCGCTATGGATGCCACGAATAATACCGTCAGTCACTAAAATGACCGAATTAAACAGTATACTCGATAAACACACAAACAGAATTTATTTTCAACAACATAAAATATATCAAACAGCAGGTCCAAATACAACCGACTACACATGGCGAGTCACATCAACGTCAAGTGAACAACTCCCTCGGCAATTATTTGTTGTCTTCCAACAGCAAGCGCGACGTGGTAACCAAGAACAAAATAACGCCATATTTGATCACGCTGATGTTAGACGAATATACGCTAGACTAAATTCCAAACAGTATCCAGAATGAGCGATAGAATGCAATTTGGCAAATGACGCTAATAACAACGTATCTCGGCCATATATGTATCTTATGGACGCAGTGCAGAAATATCAGGATGTCGGAGACGGATCTCAAATTTCTATGGAAGAATTTCGTACACTTTATCCGATATTTTATTTTGATGTTAGTAAACAAAACGAGAGACTTGTCGATTCTACAGCTGATATTGAAATTACTTGGACACTCGGTACAGTTCCTGTGGCACAGTTGTATGTATATGCGTTAGTGATCAGCGACAGATTTGTTACAATGTCAATTCAAGTTTAGTTTAATCTGTCATCGTTATATAATGACAAAATATATTGTAAAAGAAATATATTTGACTGATAGTCAAGTTAAAAAAACTCCGACAGGGTTTGCAAAAAGGTCGGCCAGTATCATTAAAAATAAAACCCATCACTGGAGGTGTTGCTGAAAGTGTTTCCAAAGGTACTTTAACAACATTAATGTTAACCAAAAAGCAGGTTAACAGGTACGATCGCAAAAAACCTTTTGTCCTGAATCTGAGTGCTGCACAAATAACAGCGATGGCAAAAGAAGGTGGTTTCTTCGGGCCGGCATTATCTGTAATGGCCAAAACGTTAATACCTAAAATTTTGCCACTACTTGGTACATTAGGATTAGCAGCATCGTCTGGCGCAGTATCTGGCGGAACGAAAAAGGCTGTCTCCGGAGACGGAATAAAGAAAATTTTTGTCTAAAGATAAATATAATAATGCGGAGTGCAACGCACCGACGAAAAACGGTAAGAAAGACCTAAAAAAAGGACGCGATTGCGAAGAAGGAAAGGCGGATTTATAGGACCATTGCTGGCGGGAGTAGCGGGAAGTCTACTGCCAAATCTGCTGGGAATCGGCCGAGGACTAACATTGCCAGGAACTCAACCGCGGTCGCGTTAAGTAACTTTCATATACTTGATAAGCTAAAATAAGTAAAAAAATTTCGTGGAGTTTATTCTAAAGATAAATTAGGTCATGTTCCCGATGGCTCGTGTGTGATAAATATACAAGATTTCAATGACGGATCTGGCACACATTGGGTAGCAGTCCACGGTAATAATTATTTTGACCCGTTCGGACTTCCACCAAGTGAAGCAATAAAAAAATACATGTCCAAGTATAAAATAATAAATTATTCGTCTAATCAAATTCAGCCTGTTGGAACTTCTGCTTGTGGACATTATTGTATAATGTTCATTAAACAGATGAATAAAAATCCAGATTTTTTAAAGTTTATTTTGCAATTTGATAAACGACCATCTCACGCTAATGACGAGATTGCAATATTATATAATCAAGGAATATAAAATGTCAACATACTGTCTCAAGTGCAAAACTAAAACAGAGAATAGCGATGAAACAACAGAAGAAAAAAAAACCCAAAAAATAATAGAATAATGCTGAAAAGTATTTGTGTAGTCTGCGGAAAAAGAAAAAGTATGTTTTTAAAGAAATCTCCAACGCCAACAACAAAGTTGTCTGGAGCGGGATGCCCAGTTATTTTAGTAGACGATTAATAAATAATGCGATGCGAGTGCGATTGTGATAAAGATCTCTGTCTTGAGCAAAATGAAATTGTTACATACTGTCAACAATGCAACATCAGAGAAATAATTGGAACAGGAATAGATATACATAAATTAATTGGCAAATTAACAAAACCAAAAGGCGGTTGGACATTGCCAGGTCATAAATATACCGGGCCTTATAATCCGCTGGACAGAAAGTTGGACGAAAACGATAATCCGCTGCCAGGACAAGAGCCTTACAATCAAGTTGATGCAGTAGCAATGCGCCACATTTGTTATCGTGACCGTGAAGGGGACAAGGCCGGTTGCGATAAGATAATGTTAGACGAACTTCATGATATGAAACCTGTGAGTATGCGAGAGCGATTTGACCGAAGGCTGGTACAAGGTTTTATTGGAGCCAAATATAAACTCGGACTCGGAGAGTCTCGTCTCGGCAGAGAATTATATGAAGATCTGGCGTTAGAGCTACACAAACCTAAAAAAAAGTTTACGCGACGTAAGGTTGTCGCAAGTGCCGTTGACAATATCTGGGCAATAGATTTAGTTGATATGTCAGACCTTAGTAAATTTAACATTGGCGCCGATGGCGCTCCAAAAAGATATCTTTATAATGTTGTAGATGTTTTTAGCAAATATGCTTTTAGTGTACCAGTTTCAGATAAGACAGGAACGTCAATAACTGATGCGTTAAAACAGGTCATCGTTAGTACAGAAAGAAAACCAAACAGAATCTGGACTGATCATGGAGCAGAATTTTTTAATAAAATATTTGAGCAGTTTTTGGAACAAAATAACATCAAAAAATATGTCACTGGAAATGAAGGTAAAAGTGTTGTCAAATATTTGACAGCTAAAAATACAAATAAATATATTGACAATCTAATGAAAATTGTTGATGAATATAATAACACGAAACACCGAACCACCAAAATGTCACCAAACGACGCAATTAAAAATCCAATATTAGCAAATGAAAATATGTACCGCATACATAAATTTAAAGTTGGTGATAAAGTTAGAATTTCTCTGACGAAAAAAACATTTGAGAAAGGATTTACTCAAAACTGGAGCGAAGAAGTATTTGTTGTTGATAAAGTACTTTTAACGATACCAGTGACATATGCGTTAAAAGATCTATAACTAAATTAAAACCTAGATTAAAACCTATAACTGGCAGTTTTTATGAACAAGAACTTCAAAAATCTGAGCAAGATATATTCGTTATTGAAAAAGTTATTAGGAATCGCGGCAACAAAAGTTTGGTCAAATGGCGCGGGTATAGCGATAAATTTAATAGTTGGGTGCCAACTCGGTCAATTTTAAAATAAATATTTGTTCGTACTTTATAAGTACAGATTTGCATTTGACTGTTCTACACAAGGAAATTAAATGTAATTTTCTTACATTATCGACTGGCATCAAATTGAGTATTTTAGCAAAAACAAAATCGTATTTTATGCTCCTCTGTTTCCCAGTTATTTTTAGATTTAAAAATGGTTTTATAAGTTGCCAAAATATTTGTTGTTCGGCAAGAGTAAAATTAAATTTTATTATTTTTTTAGTGATATGATATTTAACATTATATCGTCCAGTTGTCGGTCTGCTGTAGTTTTTTTTGTCAACGACAGCAACTACTTCATCTTCATCGTCATTACTAAATAAAATATCATCTTCGCTATAACCAGCAGATTTATCTAAATTGTCGTCGACGATGCTGTCGTCTTATCACTTGCAATCGTATTGTCGACGACAGCGTCGTCGGCATATATTTCAGCAAGTCTCTGCATTACGTTCATATAATATAATCTAACTTATAATAATAAATGAACAATGAGATCAAATATCATCAAAAAGTTAATATATTAAATTACAATGAACTAGCTGAGGCAGTTCAAAAATGTCTGTCGGGCTGTAATACTTCTGTTGACGTTATTGTGATGCAGGGTGACTCTAATAAAATACTTCTAACAGCAGCAGAAAAAAATGGACTTGATAACAGCAAGTTTATAACACTAAAATTTGATAAAGATGATGTTTTGATGTTTGCCCATAATTGTCTTACAAAGACCGAATTAAGAAACATATTTGAAAATAAATCTATCAAAGGTCGACATTGACGTTGCTGATTTTCTTGCCCCATCAGCTACAAATTTTATCATAGCTGGATTAATTTTATGATATTTTGCAGCAGCTGTTATTGATTTAAATTCCATATTTTCTTCAGTTTCAAGATTTACTGAAATTACTTGTCTAGCATATCTAGCACCACCGCTATCTCCTCTTCTACTATTTTCTTGAGATGTAACTAAATCTAAATTTGCTAAACGATTATCTGTTTTAGTTTTATTAACATGATCGATAACTAAATTATTTAAAATAGCACCATTAAAAGTTTCAAATAGAAAACGATGTGACAGATAATGAACTTGATCAGTTTTAATACTGCGTACCATCACATCAAGATAACCATATTTTCTTAAATTTCCAATAACATTTTTTGTTTTTTTTATGCCTAATAATTCCTTTATCATTAGCTTCATATAAATCAAATACTGGATGGGATTGAAATTCATCCTGCAAAGACAAATTTTCATTATTATCATCATTAACTGCGCCGTTAACATGATAAACTCGCTGTCCTTCTGGTATATCTCCACAAAACAAAGCATAAATAAAATCTTTTCTAAACATTTCGGTCCTATTTGTATTATCTCCTTTGACATTTATTATTATTCCAGCTGGAGTTGATTTTCCGAAAGGTCGTCCGTATCTGACATGAATAACCGAACCAAGTGCATTTCCAGCGTACTCGTTATACTTTGGGTGAACGTGATATTCTTCCTGTACCACTGTGGTTATATTTTTTGACATTATTCTATAAAGATTTTATTTTTCTAATTGAAAAATAAACAAAAAACAATTAAATATAAAAATATTATATATAATATTAAAATTGCGAGATATTGCCAAGAAGAGCCTTATAAAAGCAGAAAAAATGGCTGCGGCATTTTCGGGCTATGATAAAAGTTATAAATTTGATAATCAAAATGTTTAGCAAATTTTAACTCCACAAATTTATTTCATCTCTTACAACCGATTGTAACTCAAGAACTTGCAGTTCACAAAAGTATCAAGCTAATAGTGCAGTATCATGTAATTTATCAAAGTTACGTGCAATCGAAAAAGATGTACTTGATATAATTTTTGAAAATAGAAATTTCGACAGCGAAATTGCCGAGCTATATTTAACAGCTAAATCACGAAAAATATTAACTGGAACAAATATTGCCACCGTTGCCAATGAAATACACCAAGAAATTAACAAGAAGCTTGAAGAATTTACCACATCAGGATCAGGTTGGAAATTTGAGATGATTACGGAGGTTTTATTTCACACAGCAAGATATAACATACTTCGCGATAGTTCTTACGTTGATTTTTCTCAAAAAATTAAAAACAAAAAATGTTGTATAAATGTCAAAATAGCGATAATGAGTGTTTCCGTTGGGCAGTTTTGTCTGCAAGACATCCTCAAAATTGTAACTCCAACCAAGATGAAAAATATTTGTCGTACAGAAACGAATTGGATTTTGACAGAATAACTTTTCCAGTGGCAGAAAATCAGATACCAAAGTTTGAAAAACAAAACAATATTTCAGTAAATGTTTTCGGACTAGATGAGCGAGATAATGTTTACCCGAGACATGTTTCAGCGACTGCTACGCAGTTGACAATAAATTTGTTATTTTATAAAGGACATCATTGCTGGATAAAAAAACTTTAACGGTTAGTTGGCAGACAGTATAATAAGCACCATGGAAAAAAAATAATTCTGTTACCGATGTTTGCAAGGTTTTTCTAGCGAAGACAAACTTCAAGAGCATGTTAAATATTGTGTTAACGTTCAAAGAATAACCATCCCAACAGAGAGAGAAAAAGTATTAAAATTTAAAAATTATAATCATAAGCTAAGTATCCCGTTTGTTATTTATGCAGATTTTGAGTGTCTACTTGTTCCTGTGGCAGGTGCAGAAAATGATCCAAATAAATCAAGCACTAGAAAAATACAACATGTTCCTTGCGGGGTTTCATACAAAGTAGTTTGTTGCGCTAACGATAATTTTTCAAGTCCAGTAAAGTTATGTCGTGGCGAATCTGAAGTCCGGCTGTGTGATTATCAAAAATCTTAATAGATGATGTTAATAAAATTTTCAACAGATTATCCAAAACAGCTCCAATGAAAATAACATCCAAACAACAACTTGATTTTGATAATGCAGTTAATTGTCATATCTGCGAAAAGTTGTTTGGTGATGATAAAGTGCGAGATCACTGTCATCTAACTGGCAAGTATCGAGGAGCAGCACATAACAATTGCAATCTAAAATTTCATGCACCAAAATTTATTCCTGTAGTTTTACATAATTTCCGTTTTTATGATAGTCATATCATTGTAGAAGCTTTTGGCAATGAGGAAATTAAATCTAAGCTAAAACTCGACAATGTAGTAAAATGTATACCAAATAATTTTGAAAAATATATGTCAGTTACGCTTGGCAAATTACGTTTCATTGACAGTCTGCAATTTATGGCAGCTCCGCTAGATGAGCTTGTAAAAAGTTGTAACAATTTCAATAATCTAAAAAATTGTTTTGGTGAAAACTACGTCGATCTGACAAAAAAGGTATCTTTCCTTATGAATACCTAGACGACTGGAGCAGATTTGATGAAACTTCTCTGCCTGGCAAAGACAAGTTTTATTCACAGCTAAAAGGCGAGGTATATCAGATGACGAGTACAAATATGCACAAGATATTTGGAGTAAATTCGGATGCAGGACATTTGGTGATTATCATGATTTATATTTGAAAACATGTGTTATTGTTATCTGATGTTTTCGAGAGTTTTCGTCGAGTTAGTCATGAAAATTATGGATTAGACCCCTTTTGGTATTATTCCGCTCCAGGACTATCCTGGGACGCTCTGCTAAAAACAAGCAAGATAGAACTGGATCTCTTGACAGATGTTGATATGTTTAATTTTATTGAAAAAGGTATCAGAGGTGGAATTAGCGTTATATCAAAAAAATATGCGGTAGCTAATAATAAGTACTTGAAAAATTACAATAAAAATTTACCATCCAATTATATTTATTTATCAAACTGTAATAATTTGTATGGTTGGGCAATGTCAGAGCCGATGCCGTGCAGTGGATTTCATTGGATAACTCCAGATCAATTTCTTAGCGAAACAGAGAAAAATCTCCTCAGAAAAATCAATAATGATTTTTCCGATATCAGTTATTTTGCTGAAGTTGATCCTGAGTCACTGCACAACCTACATAACGATTATCCGTTTTGTGCACAGTCGATAGTAGTAGACTATAGTTTATTATCACCTGAACAACAGGTAGCGACAACAGCAAAAAATTCGATTGTTAATAAGCTAGTTCCAAATTTACTCAGTAAACGGAATTACGTGATACATTACAAAAATTTAAAACAAGCAGTTGACCACGGCTTGGTCTTAAGGAAAGTTCACCGCGTGTTAAAATTCAAACAGTCTCTTTGGATGTCAGATTATATTGATTTAAATACCAAACATGGCGCAACTTCTAGGACTGAATTTGAGGAAAACTTCTTTAAACTTATGAACAATTCCGTATTTGTCAAGACAATGGAAAATATTCGAAAACGCGTAAATATTGAGATTGTAAACGACATAAATCGCAGGAATAAATTAGTTAACGATGACGGTTTTGTCAGTATGAAAATATTTAATGAAAATCTTGTTGCAATACAGCGACGAAAGACAAATTTAAAGTTAAGTAAGCCTATTTACGTTGGTGCGTCGGTGTTGGACATATCAAAGTGGTTGATGTACGATTTTCACTAAGGATTTGTTAAGAGAGTCTGGCCAGATTCAAATTTATTGTTTGCCGATACAGATTCGCTAGTTTATGATATAAAATGTGAGGATGTCTATCAGGATATTTATAACCACCGTGACCTATTTGATTTATCGGATTATCCGGAGATTAGTGGATTTCATGATCCAACGAACAAGAAAGTTATTGGTAAATTTAAGGACGAATTTATGTTTGTGCCAGTTAAGGAATTTGTCGGACTAAGAAGTAAAATGTACGCAGTAATTTTAGATGACGATAAACTGACAAAAAAGCAAAAGGTATTCCTCGTGGGTATGCAAAAATATGTATGAAATTTGATGATTTTAAAGCAGCACTAAACAATAATGTCAGCTTTATTAAAACAAATGTTATTAGATCAAATCATCACAAACGTGAAACAGATACAAGAATTAAACGTGGACTAAGTAATTGTGATGACAAACGCTATTGCGAGGACGGGGTTAATACACTAGCTATTGGACACTATGTCAGTAATTTTGTCTAAACTTTAGAAATAATGTTTGAAAATTTAACGTTAGCCGATGGAGTTAATAGTAAGGTTAAGGTGTTGATAATTAACGGCCAACCACTACAGTTAGAATTTAATGATGAAATTTCAGGTATATGTTTTAATAAATTTGACTGAATAAAACTCTCGCTGATTAAATCAGATGACAGCAAATGTTTTGATTATCTTGAAAAGTTGAGAGACAATCTCGGACAAAAATATAGTAACCTTCACAATCCAATCAGCCAGGAAAAATATACCAAAATAAATATTGACCTAAACCGCTCGAGGGTTTTTGCAAAAGGTTATAAGTATTATATCAACAGGGTAACAATGAGAGAGTTATTTGGATGTCATCGAAAAGTAAGCGGAAAAGTTAAATTTCATTTGTATAAACGTGATGAAAAATTATTTCTGGTAGCTACTGTAGAAATGTTAATTATTGGTGAAGAAGTTCTTTAAGAACTTCCATTTACCTCTGAAAATCTGAACGAAATAATAAATATTTTTTTTTTCTTGTTAAAATAAAGGACCTATCTCCTATTTTCAAGAACAAATTTCACTTACCTCATGCTCTCGGTAAAACACATCTCTGCGGACTGAACACAGTGGAACATTTAGCTGCCTTTATATAGTCCAAGCTGAATTTCTGGAAAATTCTATTGCGCAGTTATAATACCCAAGCGCTATATCACGTGATTTTCCAGAAAATTCTATTACGCAGCTGTAATATCCAAGCGCTAAATCACGCGTTCTCCAGAGAATTCTGTAACGTCTGTGAAATGACGTGATTTTTCTCGAAATTTCCAGTTTTTTCTAGTAAAGTTACAGACACACGTGTCCCTTTGCAAAATCAAACACGACAATCCCAGTTATTACATCATCCAGTTACATGATGTACATTTATCGATCGCAACACTGCAGTCTCTGTTTAGGCTACAGCAATCGATCGGCACAGGCAGAGAACATGCATAGTTCGAAAGATATATCTGTTATAGAGTATCTGAAATGGGGAGGGTGTTTTTTCTCTGACAAATATGTTTAGGGGAAGGGGTCTAAAATCTAGAAGTCCCCACTAATACAAATATAATCGTTTTGGAGTGGGAGAGGGTCTTCTCCTGATAAATATATTTTCTAACCTGATTTGAGTTAAGCTACAGGTTCGTTACAAATATGTTCTGATGGGGGGGGGGTGGGGGGAGGGGAAAAGGGTATTAAATCTAGAAGACCCCTTTTCCTTTACTACTAACACGTCCAAAAGCCAGTTTAAAATTTGCACATAAATACGGATATGTATAAGGTGAGAAACACAGATCTTCAGGTACACACTTTATTTTGGAACGAACTTTCCCTAAATTATACAAAGTAGACATATTAACCATGCATCTATAGCTAAAGCTCTCCTCTATCAATCAACAGTAGTAAAAAGTTATGCGCAGGCAGAGTAAGCACACTATTTTTGGCGAAATATGAGCATCCCTTCTGATGAACATGAGAGACGAAATCATAAGGTGATACGGTTGGGCAATTAAATTTACCTCTGGTACATTATAGACATTGGACTAAAGGGACAACATCTACAATTCAGTTCTTTTGAGTTCTCTACTCCATCCCCAAGCGCCATCGGTTGAAAATATATTTATTGGACGTCAGGACTCCTCTTTCTAAGATTTGGTTTGCTAGATACGGGTATTTTAGTGCGGTGTTAATTTTTAGAATATTGTAATGTCTTTTTAACTTCATACTAGAAAGGTTGTCTGTCATAGGAAAACGGTGTATCTGACATGCACAATGTAAAAGAACTGTGTGCACGACAAGAATGGTCTGGTAGACTCTCCAGTGTTGTTGTTGTTGTAGGATTTAACGCCATTTTTCAGCACAGGATATGCTATTCATGCCGGCCAGTATTAATGGCGGAGGAAGAGCCCTGGAAAACCCCGAGAAGAACCACCGACCCACGAGAAGCTATTGGCAGGCGTTCTCACGTACCTACGACTCCCCGGTGTAAAGAATAATCAGAACCCTTCTATAGTGTATGTGGATATGGTCATGTGCGCGCATTTGCTTTAATATTAATATAGTTAAACCAAAGTCATTTAATTTGTAATCATGATTATTGAATGATTTGCACCGTAACTGTTATCAAGAAACTTCCAAACGAAAATTATGGATTGCTACGTACTTACACACTGTTGGCCAGGTACTTAACAGGATCAAGAAAAAAGCATTGTTTTCAATATGCGCACCTGTCATTGCGACATCATAGCGCGTGACATTCAGTCCGGTTTGTACTGCATCATACCGTAATGTTGACCGTTTGTACTGCATCATACCGTAATGTTGACATTAAGTTTTGCCGTATGTATTTGTCGATGCGTGTAAAGAATGACCATCCAAAGGTAATTAGACATACGAGGATCCAAATAAAGTGAATAACCGACATTTAAATGTAATCAAATTATAAAAGCGACACATGTTACTGAAATAGTCGGTACTGAACGCACACATGACCGTATAACTTGTCAGGGCTATTGGTAATATGAATTGGCTTAACGAGTGAATGGGTGTGGTATAGTGAAATATCACGTATTGTACGTAATGAATTTAATGTTATATATTATTAACTTTAAAAAGAAAATGTCATTTAAATGTTCAGGGGCAGTCTGTTTTACGGAAAATGTATTTATATTACCTTACAGGCAATTTAGTATTGTATAATACGTGCAATAGATCAAGGCATTGAGACAGTACTGAGCTGTTGCATTGCAATTACCTTGTTGCATGAGGACTAATCAAGATGCAACCAGCGTTACCAGCGTTACATTGTTCATATATATTTGGCCTTGATCACAATGCATGTGGCAAACATAGCGATTCCAGGTGATAGGGTGTTGCCATTTGGTCTTCTTCCAGTTAACCCGGTCCCTTGACTAAAGTCGTATATCACGCATGCCTGTAACTTTCCATATAGAAAGTACAGTTGTGGTTGGTACTGATAGTATCAAACAGAATTAAAAAAAAAAAAACATTCCTGAAATACATACTATAAAGTGACTTATTTGTCAGTGGCGTCACTAGGGTTGATGTTACCTAGTGCGGTAACTTATGGTGTCACCCTCATGGACCTCCTTCCTGCACAAAAATTCAAAAGTTTTATAGAAAGTCACATGCGGTAACTCATGGTGTCACCCCCATGGACCCCATTCCTGCACAACACTTCAGATATTTTATAGACAGTCATGTGTCGTAGCTCATGGCGTCACCCCCATGGACCTCCTTCCTGCACAGCAATTCAAAAACTTTATAGACAGTCATTTAGGTGTCACCACCTCTGATGGTGTCACCCGGCGCAGTCCGCACCCCCTAGTGACGCCACTGTTATTTGTTTATTTACATTTGTTTTCTTCTTTCTTATCTTACACCGCATGTACTTTTGTAAGTATTAATCAGCCAAAGTTTATATCTTTGGGTTTAATAAATCTTTTGCTCTTAATACACATTTTATGATAATGACAAATACCTACCATTAGCTACTTGACCTAAATAAATAATATATGCATAAACGGGATGCATGCTGAATTTGATTGCAAGTATGAGAACTATTCTAGTTGTGGTTCACGTTTCAGCTAGTGTGTGAGAAGGTCCTTTGCGCAACACAGTGTGTGAATCAGATTAAGTCTTACGACTCTATGGCCTTAATTAAGTAACAGCAAAGAGTGAAAACCAGCAAGTTTTTGTAAAATAGAGCAGATAATTTATTTTCCTAAAATACGAAGTGAAAAATAAATAAGAACACAATATGATGAATGAAATGTTAACAGTCCTTAAAATTCTTCACAAGTCCAAACACATCGAGTATTAAAAATGTCTTCTAGTTGTATTCCGAATGAAGTCCAATCTATCGTGCTGATGTGCCAATAGTCTCGATGTATTACAATGATATAATCCAAAATATATTTAAATGAATAAACAGTAATTCCAAAACAGCTACTAAAGCCTAAAGTCTGAGCACTTTGTAATTCCAATGAATTAATAAAATAAATAAATTAAATCCTATGAACCGAATTGAACACGACTATTTGTCTCTTCTAAGACTGATGTTTATGTTAGGGATAATTAATTTCCAGTAAATAACCCCTTATATCAAAAAACGGAGAGACAGTTTCAAAACCTGAATGAGGCTCAAATAATCATTTCAAAATCACTTTAACTGTCAGCAAGGTCAAGTACTTTAGGAACTAGCCAATCAGGAATTAGGTCAACTGGATTTTTCTGGGTGACAGAATATTGCAACATGATTAATGACGGTGAATATGGCATGGATTCATGTATATATCCATGTGCTTTTCTACATTGGATTGTACGGTGTGTCGAATAGGCCACGTATAGGGAAAGAGTTGATAAGTTTTTTGTACAGTTATTTTTGTTCATATTAGTGCTGCTTTAGTGACATTTTTCTGTATCTGTGATAATTAGTTATTTATGTGTTATGTGTATGACATTTGAATACAGGATATATTAGTTTTTCATCGTTGTACAGTGTAGTCATTTGCAAATACATGGGTGCTTTAGAACGCAGGATACAGCGAAGCAGTCTAATGTGGCTGATGGTATACATAAAGGGAAATTATTAGACCAATGTCTTAGATTTCGTACATTTTGCCTTGAAACCATTATTATTATATCACGAAAGTGGTTAGAGGTTTAAACTCAAGAATCATTAATTAATAAAGTTTTGAAAACTGAATTACCAATTACAATAGATAGTTCAGCATATACAGAAGGACGTGTGAGCAGAGAATATGAATATTCCAAAAAATTTGGGGAACATCATAATGTTTGGGACTAAAATTATGTCATCATTATTATTACCAAAATACACGGAGAACTGCGTTAATGTCGTCATCATAAACGCTGTTTATGGCCAATACAGGGCTTCTTACCTTTGTTTTAGAAAGTACTGGCAAGGATGTTCAGGACTGACTAGAATCAATTTTACTTGCAAACAGTATGAGCAGAAAAACAGGTCATGTTCAATTTATCCAAGTTTTATTAACAATCCTCTTCTCATTGCCTGATAAGTGTCAGTGGTCATTCGTTTTCACTACATACAGATTCCATATGTATGCATACTGCATCAGACTATGTGCACAAAAAGGTATGGAATTGTTTTAACTATAAGTTATTCTTTCACACACGCATTGCTAAATGGTGCATGATACTTAACTGAAAGAAATGGGATATCACTAATACCACAATTTGTAGCCATTCCGTCACAATCAGAGTACCATCCCCCACCCACCTGTACTAAATTGTGCATTACCAATAGCCCTTAATATAAAACATGCAGCCCCGCTAACTGTTTTTGGATCATTACGATATTAATAATGTTTTTATTTGTTTGGTTTAGTATTGTCGTTTCCAGTCACATGTGAGTTGGTGTGGTTTACCTCCAAAAAACTGTTCTAATCATTAGTTTTACAATTCCTATTTACAGATCACCAGCGACGTTTGCATTGTACTTGTACGGAAGATGTCACCTAACATTAATATGAGAAGAAGGAGTAATGATTTGAGCTTCAAAAATCTCTTCCCACCCACCCACCTCTCTCTCTCTCTCTCTCTCTCTCTCTCTCTCTCTCTCTCTCTCTCTCTCTCTCTCAATCAGTCAATCAGAAGGTTAATTATATAATCTTTCGTGCGCCAAGTTGTTGACTTTGTTTAATGTATTCAAATCAGTGAGAAAGCATAATACTTAAATCTCAATGAGATTGTCTTTCCCAACTGCTTCTAAAGTGATCATGTTAAATCTAGTATAGCGTATGTATGATTCAATCTAGTATAGCGTATGTATGATTCAATCTAGTATAGCGTATGTATGATTCAATAGAATAGTTCAATAGCATAATTATGGCAGTATTTTGTAAGGGCTTATAACAGGAATTGACTATTTTGCTATTGAATAATGAAACAATGCACGTACCAAGAATTGAAGTTGTAAACTGCGAAGTGATCATGTCGGAATAGTAGTACAATTTTTTTTATTTCGTTTTATTTTCACAGTAGTCACTGATATTTCATTTTCTGGTATAAACTGATCATGGTAAATACCTTGTTCACCCTTCTCATCTTTAGTTGTGTGTATAGGTCGGATCGGTAGTAACAATTTAGTTAACTCTGAAAAAAATAATTTCTTTGACTGAAAATGTCCAATTCCTCTCATGCAACAGAAAATGCTATAGCAAAAATACTGTGAATGGTACCTTTCAGTTATGCGAGAGTAGAATGAAAAATGCAGACAAAACATTCAGTCGTCCAGCTCAAACAAATATCTATCTTTTACATTTCAAGCTCAAAGTGATATCTCTCTTTTACATTTCAAGCTCAAACGGATATCTCACTTTTACATTTCAAGCTCAAGCGGATATCTCTCATTTACTTTTCAGGCCTAAAATGCCAACAATATGATCTGAGCACTTCATCACTTTACTTGAGTTATTTTTAAGACATATAAAACATTCTAAATGCGAAGATCTGGTGCTGATATTCCTCTTACAAATATCCATAGTTGATAGTGTGTCTGCTAGTTGAAGGTATTCCATACAGCAAACTAGAGACACAATGATGCCCCCCCCCCTCCTCCTGTGCCATTTCGTTTTATCCGAATTTCTTTATAACCGGAAGGTACTTTGCAATGTGTTTGGTAATATCTGATTTGTCGTTGCATCCGACATCGCTATAAATGGAGTTTACTGTTTACGTGTGTGCTACCATTCATACATACCCTATCGTATATGACAAAAATCGGCATAAAATCTACACATGCAGCATTTTTTTTTTAGAAATGATGGACAGGTCGATCCAGGATCTCAAACTTCCGAAACTTTACATGTAAACAGTTCGCCTGTATTCTACATCCCAGCTCTCGTTTAATTGAAAGTTTCTGTTTACGGTTTTCTCATCATATCAGTTTGAAAGAGACTGGTGTTCGTCGCGATAAATAACGTCAAACTTTTCCTCATTATGATTTTTTTGATAAAATATTGTTGTACAAATAAAGTAATTTTACATTTCTTTTCGTCGCTTTCTGTACACTGATGGTAAAACTTTATCTTCATTATAACTCCATATCTTTTCATAATATCAAATGCACGATTAACAATTTCAACACTTTCTGGTCCGCAAGATAAAAAAAGTTTATTTATAAAGTGATCTTTAAGTTTATATCTTCATCGAGTCTTTCAAGCAGTTGTCAATGTGACCTCTTCAAACAGAATAATTCTTTACAGAGTGGGTATCACGCAATATTCATTATGTCAACTATTATTATTTCGTATTCTATTTTAGATATATGCATTGTACACCCTCTGAAAAATCGGCCCGGCTAGTTTAAAAACTTTGTTAAAAAACTCTTTGGGAATTGATTAAAGTAAATAAGGCGTTCTAAAATGTTTGCTCCTGTAGAATACCATTTCAAGTCAACATGATTTGAATTGATATGTGTTCTGCCTATATAGAATTTATCTGCCTCTTTTGATGAATAATGTAAAAATTCCTTTTCAGGGTTTGCAAGATATATATACATATATTGATAAAATATAATACACCAATTACGATCCATTGGATAAAAAAGAATAAGCTTGTCATTTGTCTGCACGTTCAAATAAACTGTACAGTTCCTTCACTTTAATTATTAGAAATAGTAATAGTAGTAGTAGTAGCAACATTAGTTGTAGCAGAGTAGTAGTAATAGAACAGACTGTGATATTGGTTGTAATAGAAATAGTAGAAAAAACAGTAGTAGCAGTAGTAGTATCGAATATCAGTCAAATTTAATTCTCTATGACTACTTCTCATTCTACATTGAACTTATGCAATGTCTTTGTCATTGCTTGTGAGTCATTGGGATTAAGCCAACTGCTGTGCAGGAAAAGGTAATGGAAAATTCCACTGTCAAGTCACGTTGGTGTCATTAAAGGCAAGATCGCATGCAACGTATAGACTTCTCGCATACTGCACCCGCACTGACTCATACATTTTTCGTGAATGTTTTTTGGTCGATGCATTTAAGGAATACCATAGTTTAAATATCATTTGAAATGATTGAGAATTAAATGCTTGGTAGACCAGATTAGACAAGAATGAACTCGAAAACTGATACAAATATCCTTCTTACCTTTAATCGTTTTTATCACTTGGCGGTTCTGAGCAAAGTGTTTGTAAGTTTTGATAAACCCTATTATATTATGTATGGGAATTACTATATTTTTCAGATCCATGACGTAAGCAGACTTTCGCTCATCGGGAGGTACACTTGTCAATCGTAAGATTTGTTTGTAGCATTATGTTGTAAAAGGGGATCTTGTTAATTTTCCGGCATGAATGAGGCAGACATGTTGTTTCTTCCTCTCGCTCTTCAAGCAAGAAAGAGCTTGTGTGCCTGAAAAGAATTTACCCAGGAACTAATAAGGGCATTGAAATTATCCTCTAAAAAGGGTACTTTACACGTGTATCACGCTTAAAAAAGCACCTCATTTTATCACGAATTGCAGGGGCGGATCGAAAAATATAGTTTAGGGAAACTTCTGCATTTTAAGCTTTTCCATGGCATAATTTTAGCCACCTAACTGTAAAGAACAGTTGCTACAGGAAACGTTCCGGTTGCTTCGCACTCATGTTTTTTTTTTTTTTTTTTTTAGGGGGCTGCTGCTTTCACCGCCACACCAACTACCTTCGAATTGTTGATGTTTTGTTTATTATTATTATTATTATTAATATTATTATTATTATTATTATTATTATTATTATTATTATTATTATTATTATTATTATTATTGTTATTATTATTGTTGTTGTTGTTGTTGTTATTATTATTATTATTATTATTATTATTATTATTATTATTATTATTATTATTGAATAATCTTTAAAGGCAGTAGTTAATTTGCAAAATTAGAAAAATTACACGATACGTATGTAGTTCATCCATGGCAAAGAAAATTCACGTTTACGTTGTGAGAAATAAAAGGGGTATTTTGAAACTGAACAAAGGACACTTTGTTGGGTAAAAAGTCTGGCACAGTGTAATGAAGGGTCTCGCACAGTATAGCAAAAGGGAAAATAATAGGTGACGTGACTCCATTCTAACATGGTTCGGTCCGAGAGGGGGTGTAAGAGAGAGCTGTGCCTCTCACGGCAGAATCTTTAGCATATTTGTTGCGTACAATTCTAGTCACAACTTTGCAGCAGCCTTTCTTTAAAAGGCCATATTTGATAATTGTGTGCTGTACTCACTAAGACATGTCCCAACACCAAGTAGGACGCTTCTGGTACATATAATCCTTGAAAAACTGAACGAACACAAGAAGGCCAGGGCCTGCACGTTGAGACCACAATGAACACAGTGATATAAAACGTATGGCCTTGACCCCAATGCCAAAAGGTGGAGCGAGAATGTTGCTGTATTAATTGTCTTTCCTTCATAATAATTCATCCAATTTATTAAAAACAAATCCATCAAGGTGTTTAGAAAATAAAAGGGAATGAACAATTAAACAATAACTAAAACCTTAATGCAAACTTTCTATATGACCGTGACCCAAATACCAAAGTGTGTTTCACAGCATGGTGTTAGCTTAATTATGAAACATCCCAAGCATGAAGACAACTCATCTAGCGGTTCAGGAAATATAAGCAAGGAAAAACAAAACAAACTTAAACCTTACGTAATTTTTCGGATTGCAACCTTGACCACAAGGTCAAAGGGCAAGTATGCGTGAGTAGTATAGTGGGGCGGTATAGCCCAACGTAGACAGTAATGTTAAAAACAGGCCCCGGCACTATGGCCCCAAAATTTATTGGCCCAAATGGCACAAGTCCCGGCACTATAGCCCCAAGATTGAGTATGGGGTGAATAGGAATGGAACAGGTGGGATGACGTCACGGTACAGGTAACAATGTGGCAAGTGGCTGACCTGAATACGCGCGGCTACCCTAAGTAGAGACAAATACAAAATAGAGACGGAGACATAGACAACACATAGATAACATATAGGCAACAAAGAATAAATCTTTTCGAGGCATGTGAAGTGGCCCTGAAAAGGGCCTTTGGGTTCTTCTTCTATGTTCTCCATTTCTTCTCACTTTCTCCATAATTCCTTTCTTTTTCTTCTTCTTTTCCTTCTCTGGCATCCAGTCAGGATGTCCCATAGCTCTAAAGTTTTCCTGTACCTTGATCCAGTTATTGTTCAGCCTCTCAAACTCCTCTTTCTTCTTTATGTTTTCTTTGTCCTTTCTCTCTTTTGCCTATGTCTCATTAATCTTCTTCACTTTATCTTCCAATACCTTCTTCATCATGTCTTCCGCTTTCTTTAACTGGTCTAAACCCCATTTGACAAAAGACCACTCTGTCAAATTAAATATCTCTTGCAAAAAGCACCTCACTTCGATGACAACATCAAGGCTTTGCTTCAAGGTGCCCACTCTCACATATTTAGGATGGATGAAGCCTCTTAACATCTCTACTTCCTCCTCTATCATGCCTTGCAACAGATCCCTGGCTACTTTCAGGCTGATCGCAAAGTCTAGACTGCCTGGGAACCTCCATTCCTGTTGAAGTCTTTCCACCACATAGGCTTCATCCACCATCCAGTACCAACTGTGTTTTAACTCGTTAAACACGTTCATTTTGAAAGGTGTAAACTAGTCAACGCGGGTAGCCAGACTGTTGTTGTTGTTGTTTTGAATTATAGAGGCGTGCGCACATACTGTGCATGTGCCTCTGGTTAATGTATGCATGGCATACTGTTAAATTACAAGGGGGAAGGAAAAAGTGCCATATCCCCCAGGCTTTAATATCCTCAAAGAGGATTGCTAAATTGACCCATGATGTTATTTAAACTAGCTGGCGAATCAACTGAGTATTGGTGCAGCCAAATAACGCCAGCTAGGGGCCTGTGCTTGAGAGGAAATTGACCCTACACACAATCAAGCTTATTCAAAGTTACAGTCAAATACCACCAGGTGTCAACCAAACAATGAGGGATGCCCGTCGCCATTGGTTGGCGACTATGATGTCTCCTTCGGGCACCTGGTGTGTGGACGGGTGGAAATTGTTCCACACTCCGTCCATGTACAGGAGGCCGAGTAAGGCAAAGGAGGAAAAGGTGTCTCAGCACCCGGCGCAAAGCGAATCCGTGCACGTCGTGTACGCCTCAAAACGACGGTCCGTACTTGTTTCAAATTCAGTCCATTTGTACTAATGGACAAAACCTAAGCCAATAATGTGTAAGCCACCTGTGCAATTAGCCAAATCCATTAAGTCATTAAAAATTTGCCTATCACCTATCAACCAATCTTACTAGTACATAGTTAACATAAAATTTTAAGTCCCTAACAGATTTCGTTTACTAATATGTCTAAGCGACATATAATAGGTTAGTCAATATTAGGCATTCGGTTGGAATTTTGAACGGTGGGAAAAGGATCAAGTCAGATTCATAGATTGTTCTAATGGGATTAATGGCCAAAATGGAATCCCTTAAAATAATAGAGGCAATTTTAGCCCTTAAATGGGCTTTTTTGGCAGGTCAGTTGAACGTCCCTCTGCGGTCCGCTGCCTCTTTTACTTTCTCTGCACTGCGTGGGTCATGGCTGGTCTGCTCCGGAAACTCTTTTTAGCTGTGCAGTGTCGCCAGGTAGGTAGCAGCTTCAACTAATTGAGTTAGGGATAATCCTGGTAGGCATACCGGTAGTACTGGCTGAGCATCCGGACCCAAAGTGCCACTGCTGTGGTTTAGGTTTGTATGTGTTGAGGGTCCTCCAAGCAAGGTACTTAACTGCACTTATAAAAATACCTGCTTTATGGTGTCATGCAGTGCCGCCCTTAGACCCATGGCCTGATATATTTTAATTTGTGGGTCGTCTTCGTCAGCCTCTTCCTCTTCTTCTTCCTCTACCTCGACCTTATCCTCCTTTTCTTCTTTCTCTTCCTCGCTAGAGGAAGACATTTGTAGATCTGCTGCTACTATATCTTTTTCACGTGGACCTCCTGCCGTGATGGTGACTTAATAGCTGCAGGTGAATAAACCACTACGTTGGCAAAAGTTTTATGTAGCTCTAGTTGTTTTAGTTTTTCCGGAGCGTGGTCCGGTATATTAGGGGCAATGACGATTGTTGGCCTGGCCCTGGTGATTTCTTCTACTCTTGGAGGAGTAGTTTGTTGAGTTGGCTTTATCGTCTGCTGGAGGTTGTTTTCTTGTTGAATTTGTGAGTTGGACTGCTCCCCAACTGGGTCTGCAAGGATTGCTTCCTCTGTTGGCGCCTATTTCCAGCTCTACGACATCTCCTGGGCCTTTGTCTTGTATTTTCTTTGTTGTTATCCCATATCAGGAGAAGGGTAGTCCTCTTATCCTGTGCACGTATACTCCAGCCTGTAGCAATCGTTAGCCCAAGGCCTTTGAGTGCATTCAGTGCTGTAGTGGGTAACAGATCCGTCGCTAGAGTCATTCTGATGCTTGTGTGCTTCTACTCTCTCGTCTCACTGCCGACTTAGCCAGATTGACGAGCGCTCCGCTTTATATCCGTGGAGCATGGACGCGAAGGAAAACATCCCTTGCACTCACTTCACATATTATCTACTATCCACACAAACGGACGCGAACGCATAAAACACACCATACCTACTATCCACACAAACGAGCTCGAATACATAAAACACACACACTATACTATCCACACAGACGGGAAGAGAAGAAAACAACACACACTCTACTAACCACACAGACTGGAAGAGAAGAAAAAACACACCATACCTACTATCCACACAAACGAACACGGATGCATAAAACACACACACTATACTATCCACTCAGACGGGAAAAGAAGAAAACAACACACACTCTACTATCCACACAGAGGGGAAGAGAAGAAAAAAACACACCATTCCTACTATCCACACAAACGTATGCGAATGCATAAAACACACACTATACTATCCACACAGAAGGGAAGAGAAGAAAAAAACAAACCCTACTATCCACACAAACGAACGCAAACGCATAAAACACACCATATCTACTATCCACACAAACCTGGAAGAGAAGAAAAAACACGCACTCTTCTATACACACAAACGTACGCGAACGCAAAACACACACACACACACACACACACACACACACACACACACACACACACACACACACACATCAGTAAATGAGTGAGTGTTTATAGTCACGCTACTCTACGTTCACACAAATTGGCAACTTGAATAGTCTCTCTTTTCTAGAGGTCTGGTTAGCCCTGAGAAGGGCTGTTTTTTTTTTCCAACTTCAGATGCACCTGGCTAATGGTGACGTCTCCCAGGTCTGGCCCCACAGACACAACGTCTGCTCCAGTCTTGCTCCCAATTCAATCTTTCTCTTGGGAATGCAGAGGGAGGTTGAGTGGCTTCACTATCACTATCCCACTCCTCTGTTTATGAACGAAGTGCTCATAGACACACTTCTATTTTTTAAAACATAAACACACAAATTTGTGACAATTGAATTAGTATGTCTTTTCTAGAGTATTGGCGGTAGCGCTGAAAGGGCTGTTTTCGTTGACGGGGAGTGATGTCAATCTTTTTACTGTCTAAGATTGCGTCCCCGTCTGACGGCAGGCTTTCCTACACGATACGGTCTGCTTCTGCGGAAAGAGAAGGAGAACTCCTTGGTGTCCACACGGCAGTCAACAAAACCTCTCTCTGGTTCCTGCTGCTGCTGTTGCTGCTTCTGCTACTGCTGCTGCTGCTGTTCTCTCTGCTGCTTCTGAAGTCTGTACTTCTCTGTCCATTCTTCTTGCCCTTTCTTGATTTCCTCTCTGAAGACCTCTTCTACCAGGTCTCGGGTTATTGTTAACATCCTGACATTCTCTATCTCTTCAGGCTTTGGTATCAGGTTTAGCCTTACACGATGTAAATTGACGTAAGCTTCGTTCAGCTTGGCTAGTCTGGAAGGCATGTTCATAGGTAGACGAGTCAACCATGGATGGCCAGACTGGAGACCGACCGGCTTTATATGGTTCAAACGCGGACGCGATAGAAAACATCCCTACGTGGTTTTTGTTGAGTTGGAACGCTGTCATGGTGAGGGATAGAGAGAAAGTCAAAGAGCATATATTAACAGTGGTTTTTTTTAAACAAAAAAAACAAACAAACGACAAACACATTTTTTCAAAACACAACCTTTTTATTCAACGAACAACTAACCACTACCATTTGACAATAACATTAAACAAACTTTTTTTGACAAGGTTGATAACGTTGTGAAATCATTTGAGATTTCCACTGATGGAAGTCATGGGGCAATTGATATACAATACGTTTCCTAGCTAAAGACAAAAGATAGCTATAATGGTCACAAAACCATCGATCTACGTTATCATCGTTTCTAGAAGAGTTACGAAAAAAATAAATCACTAAATGTTCTAAAGAATATCCAAGACTGCGTTAATGAAGAAAAGACACACAATATTGTCCACACACCATGGAATCTGTGCCTTGTAATTTCACATTATTGAATCGTGTCGTCTGGGCATTTCTTCTCATAAAGTAAATGATGTCGTCTTCTAAAGGGGGTAATCCATACGAATAAAAATACTCCACACAATCCTCTTTAGGGAAGTAGACGGCGACCCAGTGGGTTCCTGGTAGATAACAGTTGTCCGTGTTGATGACATAAGCTTGATGATCTTGAGGTTTGCGATGAAGTAGTTCATCTTTAGCGCACATGACAGAATTAAGAGAAGCTGCGTACGAACTGTTGTTGAAAAGGTAATAAAGTTCCCAGGTAACTATTTTTTTAAATTTTTTTATTTATTTTTTTTTCTTTTCACAGGTAATGATAAGTCATCAATTCAGTTCTGAATTTTTGTTTGAAAATCTATGTCAAGTAACCGTTGTTTTACTTCGTCTCTTCACTCTGGGCTAAGAGAGCTTCGATGCGATAGATTTCCAGAGTAGACAATGGAGGGCAAGAATGATCACGTAAGCCTTTATACCACTCATGCAACACTGCTTCTTCCGTGATGAGACTCCAAGCGTCGTCCACTACTCGTCCAATTTTTCTTCTTGACTCATCATCAGACATTTATCATGTTGCGTTTGACTGGGATGATCGTTTTGACATCCATAGCAATCTTTCTTGGTCAATTCCGTAATCTTATCCGCCAGGTGTTTGGCAAAGCAGGACACTAAATGTTGTCTTGTTCTGACCATCTGGACGTGACCAATATGTTCTCTTCGTCTCTGTCTTGGGGTTCTGCTTTCACGATATCCTCCCATTCCATTTCCAAAGATTCTCTACTGTTCAAAGAGGGGTAAGAGTCTTCCATAGTTTCTAATAGTCTAGAATGACTTCTCTCAAACAGTTGATTTCTATGGTATTATCGAATTCGGCATACAAGACGACGTTCACCGTCTCGGTGAGAACTTCTGCAAACTGACGTTCCACACGCAGTTGACCGGATTTTATAGAGTGGAAATGTCCCTCGTCGCTGCCTTGGTCTGGAGTGAAATCAAAGGCCCACAAAGTGTAACCTCCTTCATAATTTTCGTACGAAATACCGTGACTGGTGTTGGTTCCTAGTTGTCCGATAGCTTCGTACAGGGATAAGTACGATCTCAAGTAATTCTTCTGTGCAAAGTTAGGTTCGAAGGGTCTGGTACACAAGGTCTTGCCATCGCGACTGACTTCGATCTCGGACACTTTATAGTACTTAAACTGGAAAGGATTTTGATCGTGGGCTCCGTTGAGGGCTGCATTACTGACGATGCCAACAATAAAACGTTTGGGTAACTGTCCTTGGAACAGATGATCTTCGATCTTGGATCGGAGTCCAGCAGCAATGGTGAATGTTTTCACTTCCACACGTCGTATCGGATACTTGGCGGTCGTTCTGCTTAATGTGTGACTGATATCGTTTCTCGATTTAGGTAACACTTCTACGCGGCGCACGTAAAGTCTGGCTTCTTGGATGATGGTTTTGTAATCGTTGACATGAGCCATCAAATGGAAAGCGACACTGCTGAGATTTAGTCTCAGGCGAATATCTACTTCGTTGAGCAAATACTTGTCTTGCAACCACATGTCCAAATGCAAACGATCCATCAGTTCTAAACTACGGCCTTGCAGAAATTTCTTTCGACGGTCGTTAAAGTCCACATTGTGGCGATTGTCATCTGCTGTCAGTGCTGTGTCGTTAAACGTGTCCGGTTTCTATACCACGCAAGCATCCAGATGAGTGTTCTTGGCTTCTTTTCCGTACGTCAAAAGATTTTCCAGGTACGCTCGGTAAGGGTAAGTATCCATGCTACTGCTGACCAGTTTGTTATTCAAGTACAAATCCACTTCGCTGAACAAGGAATGCATGAAATTGTTGACGGGAGCTACGCTGGCATCCGCTTCCGGATTGGTGTTGTCCGTTTTGATCACTTTGAGTTTCAGGTACAAGTAACTGCTATTCAGATCGATGTAATCTTCGGGCTGTCCTTTGATTTCAAACTCGATGGGAGGTGAATCCGTCAAAGAGGAGACGGGATAAAATTCGACCCATTGGGATTCTTGCATCGTCATCATGGTGGGTCGCATGGCAAACAGATCCAGTTCCTACTTGGAAGAGGCGCAAGACTCTCGGTTCAACATTTCCTTTCTTTCTCTCTGTGATCTTTTAATAATCAAAAACGTCTGAGTTTGAAGCAAGACATATTTGCCTGCTCTCAAGAAAGCTTTTCTTTAGGATTTTGTTTGTCAATGATAACATTTTGGAGAAATTCTTTACCTTGCGTCAACGTGGCATCTTTCAAGGCGCGCAATCCCCGTGTCACCATTGGTTTCAAAACGGGGGCCACCGAACGAAAGGCTGATTTTAGCATATCTCCAAAACCATGTCCTCGCTGTCGAGCGACTCCTTGGTACACAATATACATGACTAACAATGGGTCAGAGTAATCGTTTTCGAAAATGGAGTTTCACTGTGACTTTCCCTCTGGTGAATGAAATATTTTGTCCTAGATCTCCTTTTATAGTAATGTTGACAGTGTCAAATTACTGACGGACAAATAGTGAGGATGTACAAATTCGCGGTGAACGTGATAGGTGTTTCCACATTGCTCTTCAGCGTTCGTGGCAGAATCCACTTTGAATGAAATGACACGCAGTAACGGTACGGAAATGTGTCCCACCATTTTGTACTCCGCCACATCGGAGTACACACAGATCAAATTTAGTCCTCGGTTCATTACTAAAGGGAATCTAAAATATTTCGCAAAATCCACGTTGCTGGTAACGACTGGTATTTCGTTTCTAATCTTGATCAACTTGGGGTCTCCACCCAAAATGTCATACAATTCAGGACAAAATGTAATGGCCAATACTTTGTCCTCTGAAAATTTGATTAGCAGGCGACGAGCTATTTTGTGGTATTCGAGGGTGACACTTTTTCTGGTTTTCTCCAAGGCTTTGCCAAACACAATATTTAACCTGTCAGCAATGGCGTTCACCAAATATTGACCACTAAAATCATAGCCTGAGGGAATGTTCAACCGATAAGTGGTCCGTTTAGTTTTGGGGTCTTGTGATTTCATAGAGTCACCTGCAGTGGTGCGTTAATCCAAGTGTTGTTGCACTTGCTCCTCATGAACTTCTACCGTAAAAGTGTTTTGATTTTCAAAGATATTTTGGATTTGTGTATGGTGAATTATTTCCACCAAAGCCACTTCCCAATGGGCTTCGTGATCCAATTGAATGGCGTGAGGTAATTTGGCCGTGTAAAAGCATAAGATGTTATTGGGAAACACCTCCATGGAACTGTCATTGGGTAACGTTAAGCAAAATTGGTTGTTCATAATTCCAGAGTTCTAGTGTCCGAGGGGTCGCTGAAAGTCAGAGGAGTGCCTAAAAGAGCAGAAGGTAACCGATGTAACTGCTGGGTAAAATGGTCCACAATTGTTTGTCTCCTTGTTGAAAACTCAAAATGGCAATGGCAGCACCGATGACACAATAAACCACAAAGATCTGACAGAAAAAAGACGATTTGCGTTTTAGGCACACGTTCTCCACACCACACATACAAGGGTTGCTTATGTAGATCTTGCAGAGAAGAACTAGGAGAAGGAGTGGTCACTGCAGTAGCTGAGGCTGTGCTGAAGGGCATGATGGTTACTTCTTTTTTAGTCAATGATTTGCGAAGCGTCGATCCAAGAGTCAAAACTGGGAGGATATCCTTTCCAACGCACTTTGATTTCTTTGACACGTCGTCTTCCCGCTTTTCGGGTTCTTCGATCGAGAATGCTTTCTATCTCGTACACGTCGTCTCTTCCTTTTTGGTCACACGTTGTAACTCGGGCAAGTAAAACGTTCCTTTAAACACTTTCCCGTTCATATCTTCAAATTTATAGACCGGAGGATAACGGCCATGCACTCATTCTGTGACACGAAACAATTCGGTGGTCCAGTTGGGTAAGTAACCTTTGTCGAAAGTACGTTTGGTTTTGCAGCCAACACGCCAGCTTTCTTGGGGACAGTCACCGTCGGGGACGTACCAATCATGTGCTCGAAGACGGTCACCTCGTTGTCGTAAGTCACTTCTTGAGGGGCACGTCCGATGCTCCGATGGTAATATTGGTTGAACGCTTGGACTAAGTGCGGCAAGACGTCGATGTACTTGAGAGTGTGTTGCTGCGTAAAATATTTCCACATGCGTTCTTTCAAGGTGCGTTGAAAACGTTCCACGATGCTGACTTTGGTTTCGGGATTCTCGGTGGTGAAAAAATGAATGTTAAGTTTTTTAAAATTCTTTTTGGAAAGCTTGGTTCAGAAATTTGGTGCCTTTGTCGGTTTGCCATCGAAGAAGGTGACGCCCGCTTTGTTTCAACACCAGTTGTAGGGCTCGCACTAACTCACTACTCGATTTGGAAGTTAATGGTACGACCCAGGCAAATTTGGAAAAGACGTCGATGACACAAAACAAATATTTGTAGCCACGATTGTAGGTGACCAAATGAGAGACATGGGCTAAATCGGCTTGCCATTGATGATCGATACCCTCCACTCGGGTACGATTTCTGGAAAATTTTCGTCGAATGGGCTTGTGTAAGGTGTACGTGACTTGTTCTTGTAACCATCGTTGCACTTGAGGTAAACGGACACTTTTCAGTCGAGTTTTGGCATCAGGAAAAAAGTCTGAACTCCTCCGTAACCTGCAGGATGGGAGGGATCGTAGAAAATGCTGGCTAACACCTTCTCCATTTTTAATAGGTAATCCACTCTTCACTGATGCTACTCTTTTCTTCGTGTGGCATTTCTTCAATTGTAAGCTTTACGTGTCCGCCGAGCGATAGGTGTTGAGGAGGAAGATGTCTGAACAGGGGTATTCAGTTCTTGTTTTACTTCCGTCGTGGATTTCTTTTTCTCTTCTGAGGAAGAAGGGGTAGGCACCATCTTTTTAATCCAACCAATTCTGGATGTAAGTGGTGTTGCTAACTTGCATACTTTTTCTGGTGGAGTTTGAAACTCTTCTTCTTTTTCTGTCTTGATCACTGGGGGTAGTGGTGGTGGCGGTGATGGACCTTTGATCAGGGTCTTAAAATCTTTCAAAGTGGGTAGAGCTGTTTCGTCTAAAGCTTTTTGGTGAAAGAGTTGCAGTTGTTGCAACAACTGACCGTACCGTTGCGATTTCTGACAAATCGCCGCGATCCATCAATGATTGCAATTCGTGTTGTTACTGGGACATCTCGGTAAAATGAGGATTGGGAGGTAAATGTGAGGTCTGTTGTTCTTGCCAACGATGGTATTCCATCCATCGTTTGTAAGGCACTAAAGCCAGTTTTCGTCCTTCCATTGGATTTCAAGGATCACGTCTGAGATCTTTTGACTCCAGAGGTCCTTTTTATCTTCTTGACCCTTTTATATTGGAGCTATGGCGGGTAAAATTTTTCTCAACATACCCAACGTAGGTCTCGCTATTACATTGGTAAGAAGCCCAATTAGGGGTTAAAAATCCGCCGCGTTGCACCAACATCTTTTTCTTTTGACGAATGGGTATTTTCTTTTGGACCATTTGGCGCAGAACGTGCCGATGTTTGGCAAAGCATTTTTTCTGGTGTTTAGTCAAAGGTATCGTTCCTTTCAAGACATTCAGACAACATTCGCTCACGGTATCGATGACGTCTTTGGAGGCGATTTGAATGAGTTTTTTTCGCATGGGTGGAGATGCTTTGGACAGGACGGACAACATGTCCCAATGTTTGACTAAACGAGGAGGCAGTCTTTTCCTTTTCTTTCTTTTGGGGGTAGAGAAGGATGTCTTTTGGTGGGTGACATCTTTCTTGGTTGGTTCATTGGTTCTGGGGAACACACCAAAAAATACACTAACGTCGATGACTTGTAGCACGGCCTTTTATCCTTTTCTTGGACTATCGCTTCGTCATAAAGGTGACAATTTGTTTTCCAAAATCGCCAAAGAATCCTCCTCTTTGGTGGCTTATCCTTTTCTTTGGACGAGTGTGTCTTTTCAGTGACAGACGTTGATTTTGCTAAGCGTTTTTTCGGATGACGTGACTGTACTTTTCTTTTTCCTTTTCCTTTCTGGACAGGAGAACGACGATGACTGGATATCTTTGGGGCACAAAATGCACTGAAGTCTATGGTCAACATGCGTCCTTTTATCTTATTTGTTTTGATTTTTTTGAGCTTGTTCTCCATCTTTTTGGCGGAATGATCTACTAACTTATCCATTAATAAGAAAAATCCTCCCCTTTGGTGTCTTCTCCTTTTCTTTGGACGAGGGTGTCTTTTCAGGGGCAAACGTTAATGTTTGGCTAATCGTTTCTTCGGATGATGTGACTGTCCGTTTCTCTTTTCTTTTCCTTTTTGGACAGAAGGACGACGATGGTGACGGTGTGCACGTCTTTGAGGGGACATCTTTGGGCGTTCAGGAGCACAAAAAAACTGATTCCTATCGTTTGCCTCGGGTCTTTTTTATACTGGAATGCGACTCCACTGATTGTCGGCTCGTCGTATCATTTTCATGGCAGGCATCACAGGACGTGGAGGGGTTCGCAACGGACTCAATCGGGACAGTTCTTGCTTGGACAAATCCAGTAAACTTTCTAACTCGCCCGATCTCTCTTGGACTTTGATTTTGGGGGCATGTACTTTGTGAGCAGCGGCCACTGCCGCCAAAGAGGAAGAGGGTGTCACCACTGGAGGAGAAGTTGTTTTAGATGCGGGTTTCCAATTTTTCATCAAATTAGGAAAGGTACGTGTCAAATCGGGTTTGGCAGGCATCACCAGCAACGGAGAAGTGGAAGAACCTTAGGCTACTGGAGACACAGTCACCGTTGTGGTAGGTCGTGGTTTGCGAATGTAAGGTTGCGTCCTGGCGGCAGTACCTCTCTTGCGGGTAGAAGCTGTTTTCTGTGGGCTTTTCCTTTTCTTTTACTGCGGTTGTGACCTGTTCTTGACACTGCTGATCTTTTCTTTTTCTTCTGGGTACGTCGGGAAGGAGTGGCTTTTTTCTTGGGGAGAACTTTGGGAGCATTGGGATCCTATTTTAAAAGGGAACGAATGATGACACCTCCTAGAGAACCGCTAACTCCAGGTTTCAAAATGATTTGCTTTTTGGTTTGAGTGTCGATGCGAGGATCGGCTAGTTGCATCAAGGCTACTTTGTTTCTCTCAACAAAAGCGTTTGGTTTGATGTGGAATGTGAATGATGCCTTCCACTAATTGACGTGCTGTCACCGTAAACCATCATAAGACTTCTTTGAAACAAGCTTCTAAGACACAAGCACGTATCTGTGGATTTTTTTCGCGACTGATGCCGTACAAGGCACGAATCAATTTGAAGGGAATATGAGACTGAAGGGGCATCATATTGACGCTGTGTGAGACAGACCCAAAGTGAGGGAGGTTTTTATAGACTTTATTTGGTTGTTGTCGACGACGGGGACGTGTATACGACAGGCCCTCCGTCTTGGCATGAGTGGTGAAACAGATGGGTACGAAATCGCAAATAATCGGGGGTAGTGGGTTTTAAATCCACGAGTAAATAAGCGTGTGGGGTTTGAGTGGCATCGTCGTACGCATGTGTCAGCCAAGGCGTTCCTAACTGTTTGGCTAACACTTGCACTTGCGATTTATCTCTAGGGCTTTTAAACAAGACCACGTAATGAGCATTGAGACTGATGGTGGGATGGGCTTTACTTTGTTGAAACAAATTTTGGTGATGTAAATGACACTGGCATTACGATGATGCCCTTTGCGCATAAATCACAGTTTAATTTCTTCTTCATCTTCTCCTAACATGTCGTCGAAGATGACCAAATGGGTTTGACTAGGGTCAGACACAATTCCGTCGTCTTCGCCGGGACTGCCTTCCACAAAGACGATGGAATCGCCTTGACTTTCTCGCAGAATTCTGTACGCCGATTGCCACTCTTTGTAACACCATACGATTCGTTGAGGTGGACAATCAATCAAATGATGTTTATGTTCGATCAAACGTTTGACAAATTTGGTTTTGCCTGAACCGCTGGGTCCGGCAATGAGCATGTTAAAGGGATGGCGAAGATACAAGGCCTCCCAACTGGCACGATCTAAGTGTTCGCAGATGACTTTGAAAGTGGAGGAAGAGGGAGCAGAGACAGTAGAGGTAGCCATAGTAGTGTAGGAAATGTCACTTTTGACACGAAGACAGACAAGACAAGAGCTTTTATTCTTTTTTTCAGGACACGATTGCCATCTTTAAAAGTGAACAACACGAAAGACAAAAATGCATAAAAGCCAAATGGTTAAGTACAAGAATAAAAGACACATAAAAACGATCATAGTGGAACATAAAAAAGTTTTTCTACAACATTTTTCGTGATCAAGATGTGGTATCGTAGGGTCAGTGTGTAATGTTCTTAGAGTCTCTACACTCATTGGTACAGTCACACAAGTGTCATTAAAATCTTCTAATGTAAATGATCAAAAGCAGAATATTTGGAAGAACGTACACTTGATCCAGAGAAATCTGACTTGTTTGTTGGCTTTTGTCAATTTCCTTTTGTGAATTTCTTGACATAAAAGTTCCTCAGTCACCCATTGAGATTTTGATCTGACAAGTCCCTGCCAAATGCCCTTGTAGATCTTCTCTTGCAATTCGTTTGGTAATCTTTGAATATCATTTTTTAAATGGGGTTTAAATACTTCTCTATTTGTTGTCCAACGTTTGACTCCTAGCCAAGCTGGTTTCTTAAACGACATGGTATGCCACTTCAAAGACGAGGTCCCACTAAAGGTAGGTAGTGACAATCTGGAGACCATGTTCCAGGTAAGCGGAATCTTTATTCCCGCTCTCGTGAAGTGACACACCGCAACTAAAGCACTTGACTTTATCCCCTTCGCCCAAGTAGATAAATCCGGATCTGGCTAATTCCTCGGGGGTAGGTCTTCCCAGTTATTTTGGCCATTTTCCTCGGAAGGTTTGGAATCGACTTTCAAAGTCGCGGTATTCAGGGAATCTCACAGGGAACGAATATTCGTCTTTCACGGGTTCATTTCCATGAGGGTACGGTGAAATATGCAGGAGTTTGCTCAGTTTTGGATGACATCCGTAGGGTGGTAACCTCATAGTTTCATAATGATGACATGCACCATGAAAACCAGTAAAGTTAAAAGACGTACGATGACGAGTGGCATCGCTTTCGCATCCGTCAGGTTTCACAAGCACAGCGTCACTTTCCATGGTAGGTATAGTGGTAGTCGTGGCAACGTTCCCATGATGTGGTACTGAATCGCTGAGGTCATAGCGTACGACATCCCTGCCATCTCAAGGCACAGCATCGCACTTTGATTATCGTTGGACTTGAGTCTTACGCTCGATACTTTCTGTGTGAAAGGATTCATCTTTCTCGCTTGGTCTTGGTAGTGACAATGAACTATCGGTCTTGGACGTTGTCCCTTTTTATATGTTGACCAATATCGGCGTGACCATACGGTAAAGTGAAGTGATTGGGAAGCCGTACTCGCTTCTGGTACACGATTTGATAGACTTTTTCCAAGGGACGACTGACGATTTGGTGCGTGGGTAAACGTAGAATCTTGTGCGGTTCGTGGGTAGTCTCTTTAAAATTTCCATCCTGTCCAGTCTGCAACGCTTCTTTGAAGACGCCAAAGTTCACCACTCGACTGGTGCGATAATTGAGAGTCAATCCTTTCAATTTACACTAGGTGTGCATTTCGCCTTGTGGGTCTCAGTATTCGTAGCCGTAATTTTTGGGACCGCCGCTTGCAAACCTTAGAATCTTGTCGTCGGAATGCTCGTCCGTCCAGACTCCTAAACGGTCTCCTTCGATTTTAGGGTGCTGTTGACCCAGACGATCGATGTAGATGCAGCTGTCCGTGTCAAAATACAACACACGATCTCCTAACAGTTCTAACGTCGTACAATTTTAAGCGAGCATGGGCTGTCACGTAAACCGCAATGATAACATTTCCAAATTCGTCGGCTTCTACAAAGTCCAGTTCTTCTTCGTAATTGACTAAGATCAAGTCCTCACGATCGACGTCCACGTGTTTCATGTATTTGGTTTTGTCGTGAATCATCTGGAAGTAGCGGGAAGGTTCTGTCAAATACTCCGTGTTGGGTAAATACGGCCGTTGTGCCATTTTGCTCCACAAGCAATTTAACATCAATTTGGCAAACGATCGAGTTCCTTCGTTGCTCCTGCTCCCAGTATTTCTCTTTGAATTTCTTTTGGCTTTTGGGAGTGTGACACCAGGAAGGATAGCCGCTAGCTTCTTGTTTCAGTTTTAAAGAGGCGTTCACGTAGCCTGCAAAAATGCATTTTTGAGTCTCGTCGCCCTTGTGATATTTTTATGTCTTGGGAAAGTGGTAAATTTCGTACACTTATAACAGTTGGTATACCAGGTCAAGAGCTTTGAACAATTCCACGCTGACCACGTTCCTGTTAAGGCGCGTTCTTCCTGGGTGTGCTGACAAGGTCGGTCTTGGTTGCACGTTTCGGCACAAGTACGACACAAGGGAAACATCAGGTTTCCTTGGCAATGGTGAGGTAAAACGGGATGGTACAAGTTCGTGGGAGGCAAGAATTTGCACTTGATCAATCCTTCGCATTGTCGAATTTTTTTCCACGTCGATGTGTTCCGTCAGCAATTGCGGATACCTTGCGGGAAAGTGACAATATTTGCACACGTACGGATACAGTGAACACACGTCCAAGTATTTGATTTCTTCTCGTTTCTCCTCGTCGGCTTGGCACAGCAAACAGGTGGCATTCGTCCGTCCTCCGTACAAACTGTCCAACGGGTTCAGTGGGTCCACCAGCTTGTAACTTTCCACGATGCGCTTAAACTGGGGATCGGTTTTCAAACGGTGATCGTACTCGTGTTCCCACATTTTCACCACTTCGTACCCTTGCTCTTCTGACTTCAATCGCCGTTGACAAGTGGTATGGTACAAGTCTTCCATGGTACGTTGTAAAAACTGATTTTTAGTGTCACGTTGAGGGTAGCAGATGGGATATCCGTGAAATAAACTCCCATTAAACTCGTACGCGATCTTTGGGTTTTCTCAGTCCCAGCCATCCACCGAATACCTTCCGATGGTTTTTTCGCCTCCTCCATTGTGAGCGTGTTGGATCCATTTGTCTTCCTTGTCGCACAAGTAATGTAGCCAGCGTAGGGCTTTGACCGAGTACTGACGTTTGACAAAGTTCGTCGTTTGAGGGTTTATGACAGCCAGGGTGTTTTCGGGCATGAATCGTTGACGGTACACTAAGGAACACGCTTTGGCAATGGTGCAGGCTTGTTTCAAAGGATCGATCTCTCCGTGCTTCATATACAGTTCTCGAAATTTTCCACAGCAACGCCGTAAAATGTCCACGTCGGAACGACAATATTTTAACATTTCTTCCTGAAAGTCAAACGGGTCTGAGGCGTGAGTGTGGTACCAGGCGTAGAAAGCTTCTCGTTGTTCGGTACGCATGTTGTCGAGGTCTTAGAAGTGAGCCTCAGGCAAATCGGGTAGAACGGTGTGTTGATTGGCTTTGGTATTGAAAAAGTGCGGAAAAATAACCTTTGGTAATTTTCTGTCATTCCAACGTTTTAGGCGTGCAAGTCAAAGGCATGGCCAAGTAACTCATCGAATCTTTAAACTGCACTTGTCCAACTTGCATGGAAATGATTTTGGCTCCGTTAAAAGTCACTTTAGGACGTTCAGTACTTTATTCCGTATAGTATCTCAAAAGAAACTGTCCATCGTATCCCGAGAAATTGTGAGCCATCACCGTGGCATAACAATCTCCGTAATGTTCAATGTCTCCTTGGCACCACGTCTCGTCGATAGGGTCTAAGATCCATTGGACGAAATCGGCCAATGTGTTCGGTCCCCGAAAGATTTTTTCACGTCCTCCAGGAATCTTGCTACAGTGAGGGCAATGAGTAAAGATAGGCTCTTGGATGCACTTCTCACACGCTCGGTGAGCCACGCAGAAATTAGGAATGTGAATGCCAGTCTCCTGCATGTATTCAAAATCGAAAAAGATGAAATTGCCTTTCTTCTGGTCATATTCTTCCTCTTCATGTTTTGAATGGTATTTTTGAATGTAGCATTCGTGTTCCAAGTTCACGATTTGGCGAAAAAGGTGACATCGATTCTTTCCTGAACATACGTGCGCCTTGGTATTATTGGTACGTATGCCTTGTCCACAAGTAGGGCACAATCTCAGGAATTGACAAGCACATTTCTGCTGTGACCTTGTGTTTTGAAATGTTGTTGGTAACAAGTTGGACTGACAAAAGTGCGTTGACACGCTGAACAATGCACTCGTTCTTGTCCTTCGTCCAGACAGGGTTTAGAGGCCAAACATCCTGAGCATTTCGATCCACAATGCTTGTGTTGCTCTCAATTGTTATAGCCATAGTCACATTGCTCGCAGTAATAATTGTATGACAGGAATCCGCTGATTCTGCTAATGCCATCGAAATGTTCCTCGTGATGATAGACGTGAATGTATTTTCCGTCTTTGAAATCCTCGCCTCGACACAACAGAGGCCCATGCACTTCTTGAGGGTGCACTTTCAAGGTGTAGCGTTGAGCCAAGACGTCTTGCAACTTTTGCATTTCAGGAATGCCACAAGCGGTGCCTTTGGATATCCGCTTTTGCTGTAAACAGGAGTTCTGCTTCTCTTTGTTGTTTGGTTCGGTCCGATCGTCGAATAGTTTTCTAGGCTCCTTTCCATTTTCTCGTGTCGTTCTTGTCGGCATACTTTCGTCCCACCACGATGGCACGGGCTAAACACATCTGGTCTTGAGTGTTGTTAATTTGAACGAGGCTGCGCTTGATGCTGCGAAGGTCGTCTACCAATAACATCTCTTTTGCGTTGTCCGGTCCCTTGGGGAAGAGACACGTGGGTCACAAACAGTGTCGTTTTTCCGTCGGTGATGTGAAACTTGTCGTTGGATTGCTGTACGTGCTGAATCTTGTCGATGACTTTGGAAGGTGTCAATTCTGATGGGCTGCTAAACTCGATCCAAACGGGGGACTTCAAACTGTCGTGATGAATGGAAGGTCTCAAGCGATCGTCTTCTTTGGCTTCACATTGCCGTTTCAGTGTGGTTAACAAAGAATCCCACACATCGGTGATGAACCCTTCTGCTTTCTCCAACGGTACATCGGACTTGAAATCTTTAAACTTCCCTGTGTACGTGTAGGCCGTGGTTCAAAATTTTCTGGAGGAGCGTTTGTCCGTCTCTCGAATGTGAAAATACTTTTCAGGGTTTACTGGTGGTGGTGAACTTTGGTTGGGTGTAGACTCTCTGGGCCTGGATTCTGGCTCACTCATCTCATCTTCAAAATCGCTGAGCCAAGACTTCAGCTACTGTGCGAGGCGATAAATCACGTTTCTGCCTCTTACTTTCTTGTCCTTTCTTTACGAAATGATGCAATCGTTTCATCTTGACGGCAGAAAGTCAAATGACTACATTTGAAACGCCATGGACCCCTATATATCCATGTCAGACCAGTGTACATATAAAGGGCTGGTGCCTTCCCTCTCAGTATTCATGTCACTCTCAAACCGACCAGCACGATGGAAGAACCCACACAGATCGAACTTCTGATCAGAGCTTTGCGAGGTGTCATACGAAAGTTTTCTTCAGACAAGCCGACGGACTACTCTCCTTCCTTTCGAGATAAAAGTCAAGATACTTGCTATATATGTCAGAAGAAAGGGCATTGGGCTACAGAATGTCCTGACCGTCAAAAAAGCATGACCAGTGTCAAAAGAGAGAAAAGTCAAGATACCTGTTATCATTGTCAGGAGAAAGGACATTGGTCTTCAGACTGCCTTAAGAAACAACGGGAGCAGGAGGAAGAAGAAGAGGTACTCTCGGCCAAGGAAGAACCCCGACACGTCCAGAGAGAGAAGACAGGAAAGAAAAGAAGGCGAGAAAAAAGTGAGGAAGAAGAGGAGGAAAACCGTGCGAAAGTGCAGAAAATCAATAAACACAGAGAGTGAAAAAAAAAGATACAGTGGAAGTCTATGAACTTTTTAAAAAAGTGTTGTGTTGTGTTGGGAATTGGATTGTAAAATTTGTACTAGAATAGACCAGACTGAAAAACGTAAGTGTCTCCTGGTTTTTAATTTTTTAGAATAAGAGCCTACACTCACGCACTCACACACGTACATCATAGGGTTAAGAAAGGGATTCTGAGTTTTAATTGAATGAGGCAAAATTAATATTATCTCTTTTCGAAAGAAGTGAGTGGCCCTGAAAAGGACCGTTGGGTGTTTGTTTTCTATAAAAAAAAAAAAAAGCAAACAAACTCAGGAACGAGAAGCAATCAGCTTTTACTGCCTTAAGCCTTTGCCACGGCCAAGGCCTACTTCTGGACCTGCTCCCGTCGATGATTTGGTAGAAATCACTAGGGTGGTATCTCTGGCGTACTAACACGGTTGGACTGTTTGGCTCGGGAAGGTCTTTTTCTCTTGGATCGTAATAAAGAAGTCTGATACATTTGTTTCAGACTTCTTAACTCTGCCGAAATGTCTAAGCGTACAGTTACCGTTTGACTTTCACTGTTCTCCTTCTCTCCTAGACCTTGTTTCTTCTCTGCCTCTTTTTCTTCCTGTCGTTTCCTTCTTGCCTCTTCTTCTTCTCGTTGTTGCTGTTGAAGGAGAAAAGCTTGTTTTGTTTCTTTCTGCTGTTGTAAAAATTTCTCAAATTCTTCTTTCGGTCTCTGTTTAAAATCTTCGACCTGTGGTAAAGAAGGAGAAGGTGGTGAAGGTACTGGTACCGGAACAAATTCTTGCGAAGAGAGAAAATCTACTAAATCCCAATTAAAATAGACCTCTTCTGGAAGTAGCCCTGTGTTAACTTTGGTAGCCACTGCTATCCCATTGCTTCTCATCTCCACGGCCGTTGCACCCCAATTCATTGTCTTCTTAGTTTCCGTCATGTTTCAAAAAACAATGTCGCATCGATTCACTGAGCACAGACGCTAGCGCCCCTATATAGGGAATGTGACGTCACAGGTAGCTCTCCTCGGATTGGAAAACATACTCCGCGAAGTGACTGAATTTTGTAACGCGTGTTGGGATTGGTGAACAATCTCAACCCATTTCGATCCGGTCTTCCACTATAAATAATCGCGGTTCACTTCATTCCCTTCACCTGTTCTCGTCACAAGACGTGGACAAACGTTGAATCCTCTACTCTCGTATCGTCGATGCTGTTCCGTACGGACTTACCCATGTATGTTAAACCAACATTGACCGTCATCCGGATCACTGATACGACTGTTTGGAAAAGAAGATGCTATGTGGAGAGACAGGACTGTCTGAAGCGAGTTAGTCAAAGTTTGAGAAAGAGAAGAAGATCAGTGAGATGCCTTCTATGTTAACGAACTGGTGTTAAAATAAAAACCAACGGTCGTTTTCAGGACCACTTCATATGCCTCGAAAAGATTTATTCTTTCTTGCCTAAAAAAATATTTAGTCGATTGTATAATTTATATATAATGAGTCAATCAATTGCTTCGAAAAGATTTACTCTTTCTTGCCTAAATTTTTTTTTAGTCGGTTGTATAATTTATATATAATGGATCAATCAATTGCCTCGAAAAGATTTTCTCTTTCTTGCCTAAAAATATTTTTAGTCGGTTGTGTAATTTATATATAATGGGTCAATCAATTGCCTCGAAAAGATTTACTCATTCTTGCCTAAAAAATTTTTTTTATTCGGTTGAAAAATTTCGGTATGACAGATTGATGTTCATCAATCTATGGTTGTGTTGTCTATGTCTATGTCTCTATTTTGTATTTGTCTCTACTTAAGGTAGCCACGCGTATTCAGGTCAGCCACTTGCCACATTTGTTACCAGTACCGTGACGTCATTCCACCTGTTCCATTCCTATTCACCCCATACTCAGTCTTGGGGCTATAGTGCCGGGACTTGTGCCATTTGGGGCTATAAGTTTTGGGGCCATAGTGCCGGGGCCTGTTTTTAACATTACTGTCTACGTTGGGCTATACCGCCCCACTATACTACTTGTGTGTCTGCAAATGAATTCTCTTATCTTTGTCATGACTCATTTCAAGTTTAAACAAATCCATCAAGGAATTTAGGCAATATATTAAAATTCATTGGCGACGTTGCTGGGGTGGGGTGGGGGTGTATTTCTCGCGATCATAGATCAGATAGTCATCCCACGACAACATTTAAAAATACAAGGATTGTAATCAACAGCACACAGAACAAAAAGGTGCAATAATAAATACAGGTGTAAACATAAAACTATGTCTTTCATACTAATGGAAATTTTCGACACAGGGAATGGAATCTTCAATGACTACTGTACAATTCAACAGAGAAAGTCAAAACCACTTTATATGAAACGGAACTTTCAACACCAACAATTTGTTGCTACGGGTGATATTGGAATTCCCGACATACAATATTGAAATTTCAACCACCGCTGTGTAATTCAAAAACTAAGGTCTGAAAGTTCGACATACAAAAGGAAAACTCTCAACCATGGCTGTCATTCAACAAATACAACTTAAAAACGCGACATATGAAAATGCAGACATTTTGACTCCACGTGCGAAACCGGAATTTCGCGAAATACAACGTTGAAATTTCAACCACCGCTGTGTAATTCAACAGATAAAGTCTTAAACCTCGGCAGAGAAAATAGCACTTTCAACCACCGCCATGTAAATTCAACAGATGAAACTGCAAAACTCGAAATATGAAATGCAACGTTCAACACCAACACTCTGACTCAACCTGTGAAACTGGAATTCTGGACATATGAGACTGAAATTTCAACTGCAACTTTCTCATTGGACCAGCTTTTGTCCGCTACGGTATTCGCATGATTTTCGAGTTGCATGGGAGAGGTTGTTGGCCATGCAAAAGAATATCTCATGTAATAGGAAATGTCATTCACTTGTTCACGTTGTATTTTTCTTGATAAGATTTTGTTACAAAAGTTCAGTGCATGTTTTTGCTGACACAAGTGATAAATTACAGGATGACATGCCAAAAGTATGGAACATTCCTAGCTGACAGCGACTGATAGATTAAATTACACTTTATTAGTGATGACGCTTTCATAATTTCATACTGTTATGAGCAACAACTGTATCAGCTATCAACAGACTTTACTGTTTGTAATAGTGCCACGATCTACATTGCCATCTGGTAGAATTCGTACTCATGAACTCATAAGCATCTCTAACTGGGGCGGTGTTAACTCGACTAGCGCAGCAGAACATGATGTACGTCTTGTAACCTACTAAAACGTTGATAACTCCGTATTGATCTACCGCATCATCGGTCCCATTTTTGCAGCAAGGAAAAGGCGTCTTACCGAAAAGATATGTGTATGAAACTGGTTTGATTCTTCATGTGTTTTTGATCGTGTTGAATGTGCGGTACTTCTAAAGAATTTATATCTGTGTAATATGCTAGTTGTATCCATCATGAGCAGACAGTTCACCGTTTCGAATTTAATTAATGTTGTTTAATCAATTACGCTGAGTGATATGCGAAGGTGTGTGTATTTATTCTAATATGTATCTCTGAGGTTTACTAGAAAACAGTTATTTATTCCTCCAAGTTCTTAGCACGAATCACACACAAAACGTTGCATAAAGTACCTGAGAATTCAACTTCCTATCATCACCCCCTTTCCGTGGAACATGCTTCAAATTGGCAGTATTTCTTGGACATATTTCAGTTCAAGCGTATTTAAATGTTCACAGTTTACTTTGTTCGTTGCGTGACACAGTTGTGGTACTTTTATCAATAAGGTTGTTAATTAAACACTGCAAGTATGAATACAGAATCATTAAACTGTATTGGTATTAACATGGTTATCCGACACTTACCAACATTATGCAGATAAACTTACAGCGCCACCACAAAATATAGCGTATTTTTGTTCAGTAATATTCACACTTTTTAAAATCAATAAAAATGTGTTTTCCTTCAAGTAGTTATTGCCGGTTATAATATAAAACATACAATCATTTCACATACATCAGCTGCTTGTCCTTAATTATATATAAGAATAAAATTACTTGTGTCTTCCATAAACATTAGTAACATGAAAGGATGATGGTTTCATTCCTTCAAGTTTATCTTGTTTTCAATGTGCGGTTAAAATGTTGTGGATATCTGGAATCACATTTTCGTTCCTATTCCATAATTTGAATCAGATTTTTCAGATGCAACTCAGTATTCATTCATAGGATTACTAGAATATGGGTTCAAGGTCAAGGTCTCTGCCAATTCTTCACAGAATCCCTTTAAACTGTATGACTTTAAAGCCGTCTGATCTTAGGGAATTAAATTTGTTATCCTTCAACACGATCAATAAAAAGTGTGTCGCGTACCACAGTGGATTGTTCTATTTTCTGTGTCAAGGTCACCGCTCCTTAGTTTTTACATTCATTGTTATTTCCCTTTATTATATAATTTCAAAGAGATGAAACCTGGATTATTTGTACATCATCAACCATCGGAGATATGTTAATATTCGCTAGTAATTTCATCAAGAATGAAAATACCAAAAACTTGCTGAAGGACGAAAACCCTTTTTTTTGTTCCAGTTCAAACTGATAACATTCCTTCACTTAGGGAAGTATTCATATCTGTAACAGCTTACATGATTAGAACTCAGATCTATTTGTGGATACAAACAAACTGAAAATGAATGCTGCAAATAGTTTTGATAGGACTATGATGATGAGAAAATCCGGTAAATCTTTTGGGGAAATACCCTAGAATTTAATTTCTGTAAATCAATCCTCAACCCTGCCCCTTTTTGTTTTGTTAAGCGTGTATGTCCGCATTTAAATCTATTTTAGCATGCATGAATAAATATTTATATTTATTACAAGTAAAACTTGTGTTTGTAATCATTATAAATATTAGAACAGCACTGCAGTCTTTTTGTCATTATTCTCAGCATTATATTTTACTTTTTCTTTCCCAAAGTTTACTAGTATTTTGTAACATAAAATCAAAATGTTTGTCGCGAGGAGTTACGGATCCGTGTTTTAAAGGTAGATAACATTATAGCTTCCTCTCTAATGAGCGAGATTTTACTATACTTTACGTTAAATAAATTATATATTAAATTACTATATGTCGAATTGTTCTCATATCATTTTAATAAAATCATAAACATGGTCTTGTTGTTTAGTCCTTGTTCTTTTTATTTTATACTTATTATTTTGCTACAAATTTTAATGAAATGTTGTGTTTATTTGCTTTTATCTGTTTAATGGTAATAATATAATCGTGCACTTGTATCGTTTAGATTTTAATTCTTTCAGTCTTTCACTTTATAAACAAGATGTGAAGAAAGAAGTTCATCATCATTCCATTTTATTTCCATCACACCAGTACATCTAAGTATCAAGATATGACAAGGTTTATCTTAAAATAATCTCTACATTTATCCTTTTGAAATCATCAAACTGGTTCTCTAGTTGCGCTTTGAAAAATAAATACTACTGAATAGAGATTTATCAGAGAATTAGAACTCGTTTCAAAGGATTCGGATTGAATGGCACTTACTATGTTTCCAAGACGAACTGATAAAAAGTCCATTCTTGTTATCACGTAAAAACCCTGTCAATACTTACATGGTGTTAATTTTGGACATATGAGTTAAGAACATTCTGAAACGTCTGTCCTGCTACTTTAGAATATTTATGTGAAATAAATCTTCAAAAACTAATTAATTTCATTTTTAAAAAGTGTCATGAAGCTTTATGTCATGGAACACATCGTTTGCCAGGTGATCAATCGAAATGCATTCATTGTGCACGATTTTGTTATTTTTAACGATAGTAGTAGAAGCAGTGGCAGCAGAAGCAAGCAGTTGGTGTTGTTGTAGGGCGAGGTATAAACTGGTTCTATACAATAATATATAATGCTTATGATCGAAACAAATTTGCCACACTGACATTAAATATCAGCCATGCCAACATTTATTGATCAAATAAAATAAACTGAAGCGAAATTGGTTACAAAAAAGCTTTGTTAGAGTCGTCCACTTGTTAGGTAAAATATAACAATTAAATCAATTACATAAACAAAATGAAATTGAACATGACATTTGAAGGAAACACATGTCTTGGAAACAGAATTATAAAATATTTTAAGAAATGCAATTAGCAGTTCTTTCATACCGATGGAACAAAACTTCGTCATATAAAAAAGTGATCGATGAAATTCATTTTGTTTCGCAAGCCTGCATAGCTTGGATGCATCCGATCCTCTGAAAGTCAACGTCTGTGACAGGCCAGAGTCTCCTTATTCATTTTCCTCTTCTCTCTATCTATCCACTCTTCCGACTCATTAGCCGTATTTGGCTGCCCGTTCTCCTTTCCGTTGCGCTCTGCACGTATGGAGTAATTTTTCCCCTTAAATAAATAACAACGCAACCTAAAGATTTATCAGGCATCTTTACTTCTGGGATTGAACAATAATCCCCACTCTTGTTAAGTCAGATATCGTCTTTTGGTAATTCAACAAAACTAAGGGTAATATAGTCTTATTGTAGTTCAACCGCCTTAGGCTAATAGGGGTCAGTTCGCAAACTGATGCCGATACACAATCTTATTAACATGAAATGTCTTCCCTAGCAGATAGACGCATTCCTAAACAGAACCACGACATAGCTAGACATCTTAGTAAATAGTACTGCGCCCCTGTGGCTTATAAATCACTAACTGGACTATCTCGGTCGCCCTGCGCCGTATTCTAGACTGAAAAGAAATCACAACTTAATTACACGAATGAATGGACTTCACTCCTTGTCCTAACTAAATTCCATGCTAACTAGCAATTACTTGACATTACATTTCCAAATATAGTAAAATCAATTCCAAGAATACATGATGCATATCATTTACGATAGATAAATTCACATATTCACAGTTTGTATAAGACGTAATGCATGAAATTCTTAGGATGCATGATTCTTATTACATCACAACCAGAAAAGACGACAAATTCACATAAATTCGAATAAATTCATATAAATGAAATATTGTATGAATTTCTTAATACGAGTCAAATAACATTCAAAATAAATGCATGCAAACCATTAACTTCCGAACTCGTATATATATACATGTGTGTGTGTGTGTGTGTGTGTGTGTGTGTGTGTGACTAAAAGTATGTCAACTAGTGTGCATTATTGAAAATCATTGCAGCACTTTTTTTTCCAAATTCGTGCATAATATATCTATAATTGTTTAAATTTGCATTTTTCCCATGCTAATATCATTGGTGCAATTTCAATGATTAGCAATAAATGTTGATAAATATAATGACTAGGCAAAGTATAATTCTGTTGAGGATAAGCCAAATAGATCTTTGTAGAGATGTGTTGATCTCTACATAAATAGCTCAATCAGATACTGCCGATTAATTGATAGATGCAAAATCACGACTGTCCTCAATGAATTTTATTCTAGTATTCAGGATATCTACTTTACAACGAATGATGAAACTATATCACAGTTTAATATTTATAATCTATATCAATATTATTACAATGTAATCAGTCTTGATAAACCGGAAGCTAAATCTGGGGACCTCTTCCAGATCCAATTGTTATTCGGGTGTGTTTCTTATCGCGAGTATAAGAATATTCCCACAACTAACTTTAAAATAAAATTATTGTAAATACGAGTCAAGGAAACGTTTCACATTAGATGTATTGCAAACACAACCTGTTTTACTGTACATAATGTTTTGTGCCATTGTTGCTCCGATCAACACCATCACATCAACACACATATAAATGCCTGTAATATGTGAAAATTCAATCATTTCAGTGGAATGCAAACTGTTACGCAACACATTTGATTTTTGTTCTTTATTTCTGCGTGCGATCACATAAACCGCTACGTCACAGAGACTGTTGTACCTCCCATTGAGTTATGTCCCTTAAAGCTCTTTATTTCATGGAAAGCAAGCTTCCAGGTAATGGCAGTTAATGTGTAGATTTGGGGTTTAAAAGGTCACAAATAGCCTACTATGTAACGTTTTTAAAACCTAATCAGGTTTTCCAAACATAAAACAAAATGTTACATGTTTGACTACAGCATGTCTCTTTAACGTTTAGAAATATTACATTGTACGGTATATAACATATTCAAAAGATTTATTCGCCTAAAGTAACCCATTACATTGTATATTATAGAAACGTGTGCAGTCAAGTTAACTTGTCAGCAAGTTGCAAATGGTGTTGTGATGCTTCTTCTAGTAACGAGATATAATTTTAACGATGACAAAATATTCTCTGACCCAACAATTGCGGCGGAAGTAATTGAAATGTAATACTTTACAACGAGTTTTACAATATGATGTCCGTTTGTATTTAGAGTAATACGGCTTAAAAATATTTCCAGGGTTTGGCCATCCTTGGGAATGGCACCTACATGTAGCTTCCACTTCCTCGACACCTTATAGCCAGTCACGTACTCAAATTGGCATTATAATCCAACCCACAAACCCATTCTGTTCCAGTGCTGTTAACACTTTAATCATTAAGCTATATTACTACATGGATAAAGAATATCCTTGATGTTAAAAAATTAAGGACAATATATTCATGATTAATGATTCAAATTAATCTTTTGTGTCCAATTAATAACTGTTTGTAACTCAAAATGAAATGGATATGTTTTTCCAGCAGCGTTTTTTACAGTGCAAATGAAGACGATATGAGAGTCTATAAGAACTATCATCTTTTAACTAAAGATTTTAAAAAATTGTGATTTACCTGTCGGAGTTTTGAGTAATTATTTTATAATATCGAATTTAAGACTTCCTTAAGACAAAAAGCTAACGATGACTTCAAGAATGATTTATTAAAACTCGCGAATAAAAGTGTGACTGGGGAACAATGGAACATCTCCGTAAGAAAACATGGGTAAAATATGTACTGGTCAAAAAAAGATCTACAAGTGCCAGAAAGATTTTGCATCACAAAAAGGACAAACAAGATGAAGACATGGCTTTAGTAAGTTCAAAGAAGAATAGGATCATATTATCCCATTTTATATATGTACGTTGTTATAAGTTAGCAAGTGGTTATTGTTTAATTTAAAGTACTCCAAACTAACGTATTGTTACGTTCATAAAATAAGCTTTTAATAAGAAATATATATTTGCCATGCATTGATGTGAAACGAGATACATTTTATAGTATATGAAACATAATACGTTTTATGATACAAGCGACTACCAAAACAATAATATATATGTTGTTTCTCAAATAAACATAAACGTTCCCGCACTATTTAAGGATAAATTATGTGGTGTTCCACTTCAACAATTTTGTAGGTTAAGGTTGGAATTATATTCATTTAAATCAGACAATGATAACAAATGTGTGTAAATATAATTAACAAATAATGTAGTTAAAATAACTGAAGATTTTTATATTTATAAAAATGATTATTTTAACATAAAATTAATATAAAATTAGTTACAGTAACATAAAATTGATATAAAATTAGTTACAGTAACATAAAATTGATCACCACGAGGACTTTATTAAGCCATGTACCAGATATATAAATGAAATAATAAATAAAGTTGTATTGTCATGATGACAAAAGATTCCTGGTGAATAAAGTCGGTATTTTCGTTATACCTATCACAAAATAACACACAATAACGCAAATAAAGATACTATTATAGATCCAATAGTGTGATAGTTATCAAATTAAAAGAAATCAACAGGCTAAAGGAAAGTCATCAATAACAGGGCGATAGGGCGAGTGATAGTTAACACTATTTAGAAAGATGAAACGTTAGCTTGATGCAGGAACCTTATTGCGCTTATTTAATGTTGATGCCAAATTACTGTGTGTACTTTGATCAATAAGAATGCATAAGAACCAGTATCGGGGTTCTTGAAGATTGCTGAAACCTTATTCAGTGTAAATAAGTTAACTTTTACGAATTCGCAAGTTTCATATGGTAAATCTTACTGACGTGGTACAATACAAAAATCAGAAGCATTATATATCCATACATTTAGTTGCTTATGTCCTCCAGCTCCCATTTTAATTTGGCAAACCTGTATTTAATTTTCATCAATTTTAGTAATATATGCATAAATCTATATATTAAGTTTTGAAATCTCTATTTTTAGTTTAAACTGTTTCAAATTCGTGACTGTTAAATATGCTTTATTTACTTTCAGCTTTAAATGCATTGGTTGTAGTTTTCTGCCATTTAAATCATACTTTTCCTTATTGCAGTCACGCTTTCATCTAATTTGACAATGCCTATTTGCGTCTCACCTATATTATTTATCAGTTCTTCATGAACTAATTCTCTAATATCTTTTTAGGATTGCAATATTTCATCAATAAATTTTGAGTCCTTTACGACTTTACTATTGTCCGTGATAAATCAGTCGTAAGTCGTTTTCACCGATTTAATCCAACGCTCATTCACATTTATTTTATTTATATTTTATTCCATCATCTTTTTGATCGTCATTTAAATTTATTTTTAATCTGTAACTGACAAAATAAGTCTTCATAGCAGATATGCTGTCTTCTCGTTTTAATACAGATTTTAAAATTATTAACAAAGATTTTTTTTTTTTTTAAAAAGTATGATCATTTGTTGCGTTTTTTTTTGGGACTTTCTTTAACTGTTCTAACTGTAAATATAAATTATTTGATTTCAATGGTTACATTACCTGCGTAATTATTGCTAAGACTGACCATTCTTAAGATTTATGTTTGTGGCACTTTCAGTTCCTTGTTCATTGTCTTTATTTACTGTCATACCTTCTTTTAGTCTCTTGATATCCATTGTGTAGGTTATACAATCCAGTAGGTATTAATACAGCTATAGGTTTGATTACTTGCTAATGTATTAGAATATATTGCATTTTAGATCTTTTGAAATATTGTAATAACAAACAAAATCTATTCTTAGCAATCACATTGGTTACTATTTCTGTTTTTAATTGGACTGGTGAAATAAATTTAATTTCCAGGTTTAGTTCTACTATA